>JANIEQ010001340.1:0-16955 GCA_024708375.1 Oxalis stricta | reverse complement strand
GCTCATTCCATCTTTCTTGAAGTACACGGAATGTGAATAAGATATAGGAGTCAAATAACTGCTAGGTTGGAAAGGAAGTGCCGGTTGTCGCTTGGATGACAACGAACAAGAGGAAGCTCGTCCTTTAATAACTTGTGTTCATATACTGGTGGTGGTACGTGTCAAGTAAAGTGGGAATAATGATAATAACATGATGGTTTTTCTTCTAGGACAGATTGGCTTCCTTTTGCATTCTTTTGTACATATGGTTTCCAAGGTACAGATACATTTCATCATCAAAATGGTTCTTATTTTCCTCTCCCTTCTTGAGCTTAAGACTCGTAATGCACTTCGTATGTGCAAAAATGATCGTTAGGTTTCTTGTTTACGAAGTTACCGACGTGAGCCATTATAATGTTTGCATTTTTGATAAGGTGTTATCCCCGATCAACTCGATTGCTCCAATCACCACTATACCTAAAATCGTAAACATAAAGAGGTCTCATGTCAAGAATTGATATCTGGATATTGGACTACATCTGACAAGCATTTTACTGCGAAATACGTTTGACATCATCTTCTAAATGGCAGCCAGATTCCCCTTCTTTGATGTTCGGAGTCAAAAGTCTATTAAAATTACAAAATACGATTAATTATTTTACTGCACAGATACGTTTGAGTGACAAGTCAACAAATCTGTTTTTAGTGTGGAAAATAACTAGTGGTTCTAAGTGTAGTTGAGATTGCATTTTTATTTTATAATAGAATAACCTACCCAAATTCGCTCTCTCGAGAATCGAACCCATGACCTCACGCAGGTAACGTTTTAACCATTGGGCCACGCCACTGGTCGGCAAGATTGCATTTTCTGTTTTGAGTGTGAAAATAATTAACTAGTGTGGTTCAAAGTGTAATTAAGATTTTATTTTGTATGATCCTTGCATACCTTGTTTATAAATACATGAGTCCTGCACTTGCATTTTAAGCTAATTAAAAATCTCTTTTATTTTCATCATGGCAAAGTTTTATTTTCAAATTTTAGTAATCGAGGACCAATATGAAACGACTCTCATGTGATAGTAAAAAATGCGTATCTATATTTTTGTATTAGATATCGATATCGTAAATCGGCTCCATTTTGTAGCTACGGGACTTCAAAGTTTTGAATTTAATTTGGAGGAGAGAGGGAGTGCGTGACATTTGGTGGTTTCAGATTGGGTTGGAACTGAGATGTAAAGGTGCGGATGAGAGAGGGTAAAAAAGTAATTCCGTATTCAGTTTACGTTTTTGACCCCATGCCCATTCTCTCTGTGACACGTAAGAGCGAGGGCAAAAAGATAATTTCGCATGAGTTTTTGGTTTTTTTGCCAAAAATGGACCGTTTGATTCGTTTTTCGGCCAAATTCGACCGAATCCAACGGACGAAATCAATGAACAATGGGAGGATTAATCTTATGAGTGTATTTTGGCCAATTTTTTGGGCATTTTTCTTCTCTCTATATATGATATAACATAATATATATTCCATTTTAGCCGTGATTCTGCGTTGATTCCATGTTGACATCTTCAACTCATTTGGGGCACTTAAATCATATTTTCTAGAAACACCATCTCTAGATTCAGCTCCTTCAATCACAACAAATCTTTCCTATTCCCAAAAGAAGAAATAGATATACCATTAAAGGTAGAGAACAATCAGGTATAAATGTATAATCACCAAGGATAAGTATTAGAAACAGTAAGTTCAGACTCGAGAATCTCCTCTATTGAATTATTTTCATATTAAATAATCGATCCAACTACTAACTCTAACTGTATCTAATTAAGTATTTTATACTTGCAAAATACGTTTGACATCTTCTATAAGGCAGCAAAGGACCGTTTCTTTGATATTCGGAGTCAAGGTCTTGGTGCCAAAATTTGTGAGGAGGAAAATTGTATAATTTTACTTTGTGGTTTTCGATTCCTTCATGGGCATCATACAACGTCTGGGAATTCGGAGGGTGTAGTTTTCTCAGGAATTCTAGTAGTCATTGAGTCCATCAATGCGAAGTATATCTTGATCATACGAGAAATAATACAAAGTTTTTGCATTCGTGGTCTTTATACTTCCGCCTAAACCTTTTTATTATACTACTAATCATTGAACATATTTTTGTTGATGGATTTGTTAAACATAATAAATATTCGATTTAAAATTAAAAGAATCATGATGATAATATAAATATTATATTTAATTTTGGATAAATTTTA
This sequence comes from Oxalis stricta, assembly GCA_024708375.1. Classification (NCBI taxonomy): domain Eukaryota; kingdom Viridiplantae; phylum Streptophyta; class Magnoliopsida; order Oxalidales; family Oxalidaceae; genus Oxalis; species Oxalis stricta. Next base: position 14,723 of record JANIEQ010001340.1, on the reverse strand, counting down.
AAGTCTCAAACTTTATTTAATATTTAAAATAAATATGATTAAAAGTAATATCCTCGATAAAATCTATAATCGAAACAATTCAATCAACTAAATTTTATTCATAATATTATCCATAAGATTAATCTTTGTGTATGTTTTCATCTTTATGATCACCCTAAAGAAAATATTGTTAAGTCCTATTAAAAACCAACCCAATATGAATTTGTGTAAGCATCATTTTTTTATTGCAATTAGGCTTGTTTTTTGTATATTAATTAGGTTTGCAGAGATTCAAGGTAGATTTGCGATGATTTGATCTCTAGAGGTCAACTATATATAACAGCTTTGATCCGTCAATAATTTATCAATATTCTCTCTCTATTTTGGGACCATCTAATAAAAATATTTGTTAAAAGTAGTGATTAGTAGGTGGCTTTCTGGTATGTCAAACGCTTTATTTTATTTAAACATGTAAATGCAACTTATTTTATTAGCATCACAACTTGCCATTTCTCCACAATAGACTAATGACAGGCATTCAAATTGTTTGACCATAAAATTGCATTGGTAGGAAAAAATTAGACAGATCCTCCGACAGAGTAATCAGTGTAAGAATTTCAACAATCACAGCCTAATTTTATTGTGAGTCGTTCTACGGAGGAGATCGAATATCTAATTTTAATAGTATGTACCGATTCATATAATTAATAATGTCGTGCAAGAGAAATTCTTAGGTACACATGACGTAATACATCATCTCTATACACTCCACTCAGATTTCGGCACATATATTATTTGTGTATTTCACTTTTCATTTAAGTGATTTATTCGTCATATAATAATAGATACATCATAATACTAGAGTTCCACTTAGTTAGAATATTTCTGTGTAGCGAATCTCAAAATCTGATTTGACAAAATTTATAAAGGCTTGACGAAATTTTAAATTTAAGACTATTAAACTAAGCAATATTTGTGGAATTATAGTGGAGTTTTTGTCACATTTCTCCATTATTTTTAAGTTTTTAAATGAAGGATGAAGTAGAATATTACGACATCGTGTTGATCTTAATAATTTACGATCTAGTAACCATTGTCCGTCTAGCCATGGAGCTGCTATCAGGAATGATTTGGGCCATGTTTTGGATCACTTCTCTAGCTATTGTACTGGACTATTGGATATCTACCACGAGGAAGCTATTGTTGCTCTTCTAGGTCTCCGACTTGCCTTTTTTTTTTTTATCTCCAACAAGTCATTTTGGAATTAGATACTCTTTTAATTGTAAAAGTTTAATATAGTTAAAACGATTGTTTTTTTATTTGCCGAAATCTCATTAGTGAGATATAGGCATTAACATCTAGATTTATAGCTTGTTTTTTTGTTTACACTCCGAGATCGTGCAATCGCCTTACCCATCGCATAGCAAATACTAGAATCGATGGGTAAGGTCGATTGTCCCATCTCTCCATATTGTAGCTCTTCAGGATATCGAATGAAATTCATGGCTATCATAAAAAAAGGATCTAACATGTAAGATTTTGACAACTTTCCTTAGTTAGGAAATCCACTAATAATCGCTGATGTGATCTTACATGTCAACGTCCCCATATGGTCTGCCGGCCGAGGTGCAGTGGTATACTTTTTGTTGGCATTAGTTGACTTACATGTCAACAAATCTGTTTTTAGTGTAGAAAATAACTAGTGGTTCAAAGTGTATTAAGATTGGATTTTTTGTTTTTAGTGTGGGAAATAATTTACATGATGCAAATACAAGGGGAAGGTTGCGTACTATGACATCCTCCCCCCATACCCCCCAAAGCGTGGGAGCCTTAGCGCACCGAGTTTGCCCTTAGTGTGGGGAAATAATTAACTAGTGTGGTTCAAAGTGTAATTAAGATTTTATTTATATGATCCTTGCATACCTAGTTGTTTATAAATACACGAGTCCTGAGCACTTGCATTTTAAGCCAAAAGTCTCCATTTTATTTTCAACATCATGGCAAAGTTTTTCCTTCAAATTTTAATGATCATTATCTCATCATCATCAGTTCTTTGTTTAGGAATGAGTGCCAAAACCAACTTCATAACTGATCAGTCAGCTCTTTTTGATATTAAAGATCATATTATGATCAGTAATTCAAATTACAATATTTTGGCCAGGAATTGGTCGACTGCTACTTCCATTTGCAATTGGGTTGGCGTCACTTGTGGTACTCTCCATTCTAGAGTTATATCTTTAAATCTATCCAGCATGAGTCTTAAAGGCACCATCCCTCCGAATATCGGAAACTTATCATTTCTTTCCTCTCTCGATCTTGGAAACAACAATTTCAACGGATCTCTACCTCAAAACTTGAGGAACTTGCGCCGTTTGAAAAACTTAGTTTTATATTCAAATAGTGTTAGTGGAGATATTCCCTCATGGATCGGAAACTTCTTCGAGGCTTGAAAAGTTAGATTTATTTCATAACCAACTTTCTGAACCATTCCTTCTTCCATAATCAACCCATCATTCTTGAAATTTTTGGATCTCTCAAACAATAGTATATCAGGATTTCTCCCATCAGATATTTGTCATAAGCTTCCAATGCTTAAACGTCTTTATATTGGTAATAATAACCTCACAGGATCTATTCCAAAAGATATCAATAATTGCAGTTCGTTGAGATAGATCTTCTACTCAATCACTAGACAGGTACTGTATTAATTAGTTTGATATATTTAATTGATTGGAATTATGATTTATTTTGTTAGAAATAGCAAGAGGTAAAGATGTGGTAATAATTAAGATTTGAATTGGTATAAAAGATTAAAGGAATTTAAATTGGCAGGGAAGGTACCGCGTGAAATTGGCGACCTAGATGATTTGGAGTATCTAAATCTGGGCTCAAACAATTTGTTTGGTGAAATCCACCCAGCCATCTTCAATTTCTCAAAATTAAATTCTCAAATCTATATGACAACTACTTCTCAGGAAGCCTCCCATCATATTTAGGCTTTGGGCTTCCAAATTTGCAAGAAGCTGTTACTCTGGGGAAATAACCTCAACGGAAGAATTCCTAGTTCCATCTCAAATGCTTCTGCTCTTATAAGGCTCTGACTTTAGTCTGAACTCTTTCTCTGGGCATATTCCCAATACAATCGGTAATTTAAGACAACTCGAGTGGCTAGGTCTTCGGGATAACAAGTTGACTATTGATGATGATGAATGGAGCTTTTTGTTTAAATTGCCTAATTTGAAATATGTTAGACCTATCATCCAATCCACTGAATAGCTTCCTTCCTGAAACTGCTCTAGGAAGTAACCTTTCTTCTTCTTTAGAGTATTTCTATGCATACGGTTGCCAACTTAAAGGAAAGATTCCAGCAGATATTTTTAATAGCAACTTCAGCAACATGATATTGTTCTCTCTTTCAGGAAATGAACTTGTAGGATCAGTCCCTAGTACTATTGGAAGACTTCAAAGACTCCAAGGTTTGTATCTTTATGACAATAAATTACAAGGGTCCATTCCACGTGCCCTTTGTAATTTACAAAGCTTGTATGAATTGTACTTATCTGGAAACCAGCTCTCTGGATCAATTCCCTCCTGCATTTCCAATCTTACTTCCTTAAGAAAACTTTGGTTGGACTCCAACAAATTTATTTCAACTTTACCCTCATCTCTTGGAGCCTCAAAGATATTTTGGAAGTGAACTTGTCATTAAATGCATTAAATGGGTCAATTCCTGAAGAGATACAGAAGTTTGCGAGCTTTGACTTTTTTGGATTTATCTAAGAATCAATTCTCTGGTAATATTCCTACCATGATAGGAGGTCTCCAAAGTCTACAAGTTCTCAACCTCAGTAACAATAGACTTACAAGGACCTATACCAGATTCAATTGGTAGCTCGATAAGCTTGTCCTCTTTAGATTTATCAAATAACAGCCTCTCAGGAGTTATTCCCGAATCTTTTGTGAAACTCTCTAGCCTCAAGAGTTTTAATGTGTCTTTCAATATTCTGGAAGGCAAAATTCCACCTAAAGGGCCTTTTGGAAACTTCTCGGTTCGATCCTATATGGGGGAAATCATGAACTATGCAGTTCAATATACAAGGAATTCCCGCCTTGCCGTTCCGTTGGTGTACGTAGCAAGAAAGAAGTTCTAAAACTTGTTCTCCCATTATTAGCAGCAACAATCTTGATAATTTCTAGTTATTATTATTAATAATTAGAAGATATTTCAAATGGAAAAGAAGAAGCTCGTTGGAGAACAACGGTCAAATTTCATAGTCAGCAGTAACATGGAGAATAGTTTCATATCATGAACTATTCAATGCAACAAATGGATTCAACAAGGACATGTTACTCGGAGTTGGGAGCTTTGGATCAGTGTATAGAGGAAATCTTTCCGACGGAACGATTGTTGCCATAAAAAGTTTTCAACTTGCAAGACAGGGCATTTACAAGCTTCCAAGTTGAGTGCGAAGTTATGAGGAATATCCGACATCGAAATCTCGTTCAAATCTTGACTGCTTGCTATGGGATGGACTTCAACGCCCTAGTTTTACAGTTTATGCCCAATGGAAGTTCGGAAAAATGGTTGTATTCTAAAGATTAGTTTCTTGATATGAAACAAAGGATTGATATAATGATAGATGTCGCCTCCGCTTTGGACTATCTTCACAATGATTCTCCACAACCAGTGGTACATTGCGACTTGAAACCTAATAATGTGTTGTTAGATGAAGATATGGTCGCTCACGTGGCAGATTTTGGGATAGCAAAACTCTTGAGTGGAAGTGATCATGATTATGTCACACAAACTATTACATTAGCTACTATTGGATACATGGCACCAGGTAATTCTATACTCGCTCCGTCTCATTTTACTTGTCAATATAGTTTTGTTTATCCCAAAATACTTGACACTTTGACGAGTTTAAAGTAATAATAGCATTTTCTTCCAAATTTATCAAAACATTTTATTCTTTTTTTTGTTCTCTGTTCTTGTAGAGTATGGATTACAAGGGACTGTGTCTACAAGAACTGATGTGTACAGTTATGGAATTTTGCTCCTTGAAGTTTTTACTGGAAAAATGCCAACTGACAACATGTTCAATGAAGAAATAAGCTTGAAGTCGTGGGTGACTCAGTCATTACCTAATGAAGTTTCTAAAGTTGCCGACAAGAAATTATTTTTTGAAGCAAACGAAGAAGAAATTTCTTTGAAGTCAAAGACGGATTGCATTTTATCTGTTTTTGAATTAGCCTTGGAATGTTGCGCAGAGCATCCTGAGGAGAGGAAGAACATGGGAGATGTTGTTAACAGATTGAAGAAAATGAGAGCCAAGTATTTGAGAGATGTTGAAGTTTCAAGACCATCAAGGATAATGCGGAGGAGAAGTTGAAAGATGTCGACATAAAAGTTTGACATTGTTGAAGGGTTTTTTTTCCCCTTGAAATTAATATTGATAATAAAGCGATTTTTCTATTTGGTTTAAATTGTTCAAATGTGTGTGATTTGTGAATGTTGGTAGGAAACCACTCTTTCTCAATAGCTTCAGGTAGACATATATAATACTTTCCTAATGAAAAAAAAAGTTGTTTTCTTTTCAACATCTATTTTGTGTTCATTGGAAATTCCGTTTCATCTCATAAGTTATAATCCTAATGACAAAAATCGACTCATATATAGCCAACTATAACAGCAATGTGATGGTTAACACACTCATGAAGATAGGAACCAAAGGAAAACGAAAACAGAAACTTTGTTAACCACCGACACCGAAACAGAACAGTTGATTTGCAATCAACAAAGTTTATTAACTAAAAGAAAACAAGATGATGAAATAATATTTGATTAAATGAGCTTTTAATATTTGATTAGAAGTCATTACATCTCTAGTTATGGATATGCTCCAGTCTCTATAGTTCAGCCGCCTTTGGAGAAGCATAATCGATAAAATAAATAAATAAATTCCCTATCAGGATACAGTTATATATGATGTACAAGATCATTTCAGAAGTTTTACAATGTTGTGATTACTGCTACTTCTCTAATACGTGATTATCAGGGGATGTGCTCCCACCAAATATATAGTCCATGTTGTCCCTACTTCTTCTCCGGTTATACTCAGGTCCGTCTGATTGTCAAACCTCTCCGGCTGGAGGTTTTATCAATCGGCGTTGTAACTCCACCTCATACATTACTGAATCACAACAAGCCTACAACTCGGAAAGGTAATCTGCCAACAAGCCTACAACTCAGAAAATTCTCAACAAGCCAATAACTCGGACTAGGAAACTCTCAACAAGCATACAACTCGGAATGGTTAACTTTCAACAAGCCTACAACTCGGTATAGTACAAGCCTACAACTTGGAAAAGATTCAACAAGCCTACAACTAAGAATGGAAATCTCTCAACAAGCTTACAACTCGGAAAAATTTCAACAAGCCTACAACTAGGAATGGTGAAATCTCAACAAGCCTAGAACTAGGAATGAAAATCTCTCAACAAGCTTACAACTCGGAAAAATTTCAACAAGCCTACAACTAGGAATGGTAAAATCTCAACAAGCCTACAACTCGGACCAGTATAAACAAACCTACAACTCGGAAGGGTAATCTTTCAACTAGGGAGCAACTCGGAACAGTTAGCTCTCCACGAGCCTGCAACTCGGAACTGGATCAACAAGCATAGAACTCGGTTACTTGAAAAGCTCCTAAAGTGTACAACTAGTCTACAGCCCGCTATGCTCCTTAAGTCTACTACTTTTTTTGATCAAATGTTGAAGATTTTATTAAGGTGGCTGTGAAAGCTAAAGTCAGCTATCCCGGAACCGCCGGATGAAACTCGAAGAGAACCATACATGAGAGGGATAGCTTCCTCCTAAAGCAATCGATCAACTGATTGAGGCGAACCTCGATTACAAAGAGAGAAAACGTCTCAAAGTTTTTCTAGCTATTACAAGATAAAGAAAACCAGAGAAAAGAAACCACTCCAAAAAATTCCACTTCAGTTGTACGCAGCTAGAGCAGAAGACAAAACTCAGCCAGTCCATAACAACCGCAACCACCACAAAACCAGCGACACAACAAAACCATTGGAAAAAGTTCCGCATATCAGTAAGCATCCTTCAAAATGCCAACTGCAAAAGCAATAAATTATGTACCATTGTGAAGTTCAATGGTACTTCCACAAATAGTCAGGCAGCAGAAAAAGAAATACAAGTTGTGAAGTTCTCCAGTTCAAAGTCAAACAAAGCAGAGCACTTTAATTTCAGTATAACTTGAGTACTACAAAAAACCCGAAATCCAGAGACCAATAAAGCAAAACCACGATCGAGATTAACCATTTCGACTCCATAAAATAGCAGACAACAAGAAACACAAACCAGAAAACACACCAAAATCAAGATCCCATTAGTTCAAGGCGGCAGAATTAGAGCTGCCTATTCTCTCTGGACTATCAGGGCCTTAGCAGCTTCAACTGCATCTGCCAGGGAGTTAGAATTGATACTTTTAGCCTGTGAGGGATGACTTGAGAAGGTAGGTTCTTGCTACATCTTGCGATATCAGAGGAAGATGTGCCAGCTATTGGTTTTATAATCAAAGAATCAGAATTTATAGTATCAATAGACCCTGAAGGGAGAATTTTCTTCACATTTTTTGGTTTTCTAATTCTAGGTTGGCGGGGGAAGTCTAAGGTACTGCCACACTAAATGATTTCGTATTTGATTCCTTTTTAATAAAACCAGTACCTAGTACATTATATGAAGTTTCCTCCTTACTCTTCCAAAGCGAACCGAAATTATGCTTTGAATATTTATTTAAAGGTATGATAAATGAGACCCTTTTTGCAAAATCGTACTGATGAATGAAATGCTTTGCAGGAGATGGTGAAAGAAAAGCTCTTGTACATCATATATAACTGAAGGACAAGGCTCATTCCTTCTTTCTTCAAGTACACGGAATGTGCATTATAGGCTTTGAATATTGTTCATAGGTCAAATAACTGCTAGGTTGGAAAGGAAGAGCAGATTGTCGTCCTCGTCGGCATCGAGCAAGAGGAAGCTCGCTTTTAATTAGTCATGTTCATATATTGGTGGTGGTATGTGTCTAGCAAGTGGGAATAATGACAATAACATGGTTTTTCTTCTAGGGCAGATTGCTTCATTGCATTCTTTTTGTTCATATGGTTTCCTTGTACAGATAATTTTATCATCAAAATGGTTATTCACTTGTATACGCAAATGATTGTTTGATTGCTTGTTTATGAAGTTATAGCCAATATTCCCACCGTTTATGAATTATTGACACAAATTCACTTTTAGGTTGTCTATAAATAATTGTCACATTCCAATTTTGACAATACTTTTTCTTAATTTTTCTATTTATACTCTCGTATTCAAAATGAAAACAAGGAGTAATTATTAATTATAAAGGTATTTTAGTCATTAATATTTATAATGATACGATTATATTTATTTATTCAATCAAAACTCCATTAATTACTTTAATCAACAAAGTTTATGAACTAAAAGAAAACAAGAAGATGAAACAATACAAGAGCTTTTAATGTGCTAATCATAGAAGTCATTTCATCTAGTAATGGATATGCTTCAGTCTCTATTGTTCAGCCACCTTTGGAAAAGCATAATCGATCAAATAATAAATTAATTAATCCCTATCAGGATGCAGTATTGTGATTACTACTACTTCTCTAATACGTAATAATCAGGGGATTTGCTCCCACCAAATATATAGTCCATGTTGTTCCTACTTCTTCTCCGGTTATATATACTCAGGCCCGTCTGATTGCCAAACCTCTCCGGCTGGAGGAGGTTTCATTAATCGGCGTTGTAACTCCACCTCATACATTACTGATTCACATAGCTTTATAGGGAATTTCGGAGCTGAAAATCCATCCGCTGTGATTATGCACCGAATCTGCTCCATACAATCGCTTTTCTCTATCGAGGATCGTCGAAGGGTAACCGAAGAGAGGATAGAGAAGGCGTAGATCACGAGCGGGGAGATCACAACAGCGCATCACAGTGTTGGCGTCCGGCCGCCGATGGTCCAGTAGTTATAACTCACGAGTTTCTAATCCAATCCAAGTTAGAACAAAAATGTCCCTTTCGGACATTCCTTGAAACGGTTCTAGTTTCCAATAAAAATTAAGACCATGCACACTGTTGGTGATGAGGAAATAACTGGTTCGGGAATCAAGTATAAACTGAAAATAATACCTTCCAAAATCATAAGGTCGTAAGCCTAAATTACATCACAAATTAATAGTGAATATGAATATGAGGAGCTTAAATAAACTTTATATAAAAGATAAGGGACCAAAGTATACTTATTGGCTCGCTATGGGGGAAAGAAATATTTGGAGACGCGCGTCGAGGAAAGGTGTACGACTCCCGAGTAGCAATTATTTTACCGAGTTCGAGAGTCCTAAATTCCGAGTTGTAAGCTTGTTGATAGTTCAGCGAGGTGTAGGCTTGTTCGATCCTCCCTGGTGGTAGACTTGTTTAGAACATTCCGATTTGCAGGCTTATTGAATTTCGGGTAAAATAAAAGCTTTCCGAGTTGTAACATTGTTTAGAAACAACTTCTCCGAGTTGAGCCGTAGTCTTCTTCAACTTTTCATCTTCTTATATTCAACTTCAGCTACAATTGAGCCCTTTAATATTATCCTTCCATGGAATTAAGCTTCCACGAGAATTGAATTTAATTTAACTTTGAATATTGATCCCTAGAAATAATCAGCAAATCTTAGGATTTTGAAGTGTTAACGCATCGAAACCAGGAAAATTCCATTTTCTTGCCTGTAGTATTCTGGATTTGGAACCAAAAGGGGTTGTGTTGATGAGGACATAGTTGCCACCAATTAAGGTCTGTCTCGCAATAAACTTTGGTATTGTACCTGGATGCAATTCCAAGCTGATCCAAATACCAAAAGCTGTTAACGAAAGTGTCAGAAACATCGCGTCCGCTGCTGTCATGCGCGCCGCCGGATTCTCCGACCCACGGACCTTCCCTCTGAATTGTCTGCTTAACGTCACTGAATGTCTCTGATACCTTGTCCTAGAAATGGGTCCAATATCTTGCTTACAAGAGCAAGATCAGAACCTGCAATGGAGAAATGGCTTTAGACAAACCAAAGACTTTTGACACATTGGATAGCAGATCCTGAATTCTCGAGAAGGAAATGCAAGGGCTTTGAAAATCTGAGCAGGGCCAAGATTGTATATGTGATGAGTCATGGCGTCGACGACACTCGAACCAGAGACTTGAAGAAGCTTAGGAAAACCAGTCTTGGTCAAAGAATCCCCAGGTGCCATGAGCTTGTCGACATTATGGGATATGTTGCATTGATCAAAGACGTGTTATCCAATAAAAGTGATAAAAGATTTACCAGCTGGTTGATGGATGCTCCGTGGTTTTGTTAAATTGTTTTTTTTTTTTTGATTCTGGTTTTGTCAAATTGTTAGAAGATTCAATGGATCTGTCCATGGAATAAGACAATAAGCAGATTAATTGTAAGTTTCTCGTCTTTTGGTAAACGGAACTGAACGAGCTTGTCATGATCAAGTTTTTCGTCTGTTAAGATAGTGATTTAAAGAAAAAACTATTTCCCAACAATATATTCCCATCTAAATGAGGTGGAGAAATTCCAATTTCCTTCATGAATTATTATAAATCAACCCGTTGAATTTAACCTTCCCCAATCTATATTACCGAGTATTAACTAAATCGGATCTAGTCATTTAGCTATATAAGTTGACTTGTACCCGTATTAAACATGATGCAGTCAACGAAAACTACTCATACCATAGATAAACAAAATTATTATTATAACAACATCAACAGCTAGCACTGGCTGGAGTTACTGCAAGTGGATGGCAAGTGTGACAAGTCAGCGTTGGATAGATATCAATGCTATATACATGTGTTTTGAAATTGTCAAACTCTGAAAGCTTACTTACTGGATAGTATTTCCGAGTGGCAGGCTTGCTGAAAATATTTCCGAGTTGTAGGCTTGTTGATATCTTTCCGTGTTGTAGGCTTGTTTATATTTTACCGAGTTATTGGCATGTTGATATGTTACCCAGATGAAGGCTTGTTGATATCTTACCTGAGTTGTAGATTTTTTCAGAGTTTACCTATTTGTAAATTTGTTATGAATTTTCCCTGCCTTGTTGAGAATCTTCCGCAGTTGTAGGCTTGCTGACATATTTCCGAGTTGTAGGCTTGTTGATGGTTTACCGATTTGTCGGCTTGTTGAGAATTTTTCCGAGTTGTAGGCTTGTTGATATAATACCGAGTTGTAGACTTGTTGAGAGTTTGCCAATTTGTTACCTTGTTCAGAATCTTTCCGAGTTGTAGGCTTGTTGTGAATATTTCCGAGTTGTAGCCTTGTTGATATCATTCCGATTGTAGGTTGGGTATATCTTACCGAGTTGTAGGCTAAGTTATTAGTTTACCGATTTGTATATTTGTTGAGAATCTTTCCTGCTTGTTGAGAAACTTTATATGTTGTAGATTTATTAAGATTGTTATATACTGACTGGTAACCTTATTTACAATATTTCCAACTTGTAGGCTTGTTGAGAATCTTTAGAAGTTGTAGGCTTTTATGCATGGAGTCGAATGAGGAATTGAGCAAAAACCCAGATCATAAATTGGCTAAATAATATAATGTCCTACTGCATCGGGCCTTTTAATTATATACTATACGGGGCCCACGCTGCAATTGTGAAGTTGCAAAAGCAGTTCTAAGCTTTTCATTTTCATTTTTTAGTCCTCAAACATTGAACTTGTCCTCTTTAAGTCCACTGGTCCCTTTCCTACCAGTGTAAATCAAACGTCACAACTAAACGATAACAGATGCTCCATTATCCAGTTGAATCTCCCCTTCTCTCTACTCTCCCCTTCCTTTCCCCTTTCTTGGGCCTTATTCTAGTGTCCCACCCCTATCTCTAATCCCACCCTTATCTTCAAATTGATCTGTTTTAGTTCCATTTTTCATAAATTACAGCATTTGTTACAAGTTAATCCTGTTTCTGAAGCTGCTAGACAAGTTTCACCAGACCAACTTCTTAGAGAGAAGAGAAGAAGAGGTTAAATTACTGCTAGTTAAAGAATTAGTCAAGTTAATTTTTATTGTAGCAAAGGAGTAACCTGTAAGCTGCTATTTCCCATGATAGCTCAAGTTTGGCAGAAAATGGAGAAGACGATGATCTACATTGCTTCGGCTGCAAGTATCTGAGTTTTCCGTATATGATGAGAGAGCTTTTGATGACAACATCCCTACAAGAGCTTTTGATAATTTCTAGTTTGTTAATTTCTTCTTTGATCTTTCCCTCCCTCCCTTTCTAGATCTTTGGAGATTATGTCAAAGAATACTCCTCAATCTCTTCTTTGATCTTTGGAGTTGGAAGTCTCGATGCCTAACAAAATATGATGAATTATTTTCGTGGCCCTTCTATTCAATTTGTAGAATTAATCTTACATGTTGGCACTAATTAATAAGTAGTGGAAAATAACCGAGACGATGATATGAACATAAATTATATTGAGAGGCAAAAAATGGTCCTCACAGTTACGCTCAAATCACAATTTCATCCTAATATTAAGACAACCACATAACTTGCAAGTCTTACGTACTTCCAATCCAATCAATCCAATCCAATCAATCTTAATAGAAAAACTGCAAAATTAAATAACGATAAGGAAAAAACCCCGAGAGACCAAACCAATAAATAAATGAATATAAATAACCAAATAACTGATTCTCAACAAAAGAAAAAAACAAAAAATCAATTTCCTTTAATTGAGAAAATTAATTAGGTGGGATTGCTATAATAGAATGTAATGGATTGTTGATTGATCGCAACTTAGGTAGGATTGCTAAATTGAAAATCTGGACGTGTCCATATTAAATAATCGATCTAACTACTAACTACGTGTAATTAAGTGTTTTACTTGCGAATACGTTTGACATCCTTCTTCTAAATGGCAGCAAAACTCAGTTTCTTTGATCTTCAGAGTCAAAGTCTTGGTGCTTACAAAATACGATAAATTTCGGAATAATTTTCAAGTTCGAAAAGTTCGAAAAGTCTTGGTGCTTACAAAGTTGTTGTTTCTTATCTCCAAGAATTCTGTAAAAAGATAAATCAAACATGCATGGTATTGATCAATTTCGGTTTCTTAACTCAATCTGAAGGCCACATATTTTTTGGACCACAATATTGTTGATTGGTTCTGTCGCGTCAGAACATGCATGGTATTGATCAATTTCGGAGTCCAAGTCTAACAAAGTATTTTACTTACGAAATACGTTTGATATATATCCAACGAAGTATTTACTTCTTGAATTACGTTTGACAGCAAAAGGCCTCTAGTTTTATCTTCGGAGTCCAAGTCTTGGTGCCTTACAAAATATGATGAATTGTTTTCGTGGCCCTTCTACTCAACTTATAGACTTAATCTTACATGTTGGCATTAGTTGACTGACAAGTCAACAAATCTGTTTTTAGTGTGGAAAATAACTAGTGGTTCAAAGTGTATTAAGATTGGTTTTTTTATATTTAGTGTGGAAAATAATTAACTAGTGTGATTCAAAGTGTAATTAAGACTTTATTTATATGATCCTTGCATACCTTGTTTATAAATACATGAGTCCTGAGCACTTGCATTTTAAGCTAAAAAAAGTCTCTTTTATTTTCAACATCATGGCAAAGTTTCAAATTTTAATATTCGTTATCTCATCATCGCTTCTTTGTTTAGGAATGAGTACCAAAACAAACCTAGCTACTGATCAATCAGCTCTTTTTGATATTAAAGATCATATTATGATCAGTAATTCAAATAATAATATTTTGGCCAAGAATTGGTCGACTGCTACTTCCATTTGCAATTGGGTTGGGGTCACTTGTGGTTCTCTCCATCGTAGAGTTATATCTTTAAATCTTTCCAGCATGGGCCTTCAAGGAACCATCCCTCCGAATATCGGAAAGTTATCATTTCTTTCCTCTCTCGATCTTAGGTACAACGATTTCTACGGATCTCTACCTCAAAACTTGAGGAACTTGCGCCGTTTGAAAAACTTAGTTTTACATTCAAATAGTGTTAGTGGAGATATTCCCTCATGGATCGGAAACTTTTCGAGGCTTGAAAAGTTAGATTTACTTGATAACCAACTTTCTGGAACCATTCCTTCTTCCATATTCAACCTATCATTGTTGAAAAAGTGCTCGGTGTTTTCTCTAACAAGCTATTTGGTCAACTTCCGTCAAGTATAGGAAAATGCACAAAGCTTCAACAGTTAGGTTTTGGGGATAATGCTTTCAGCGGAGAAGTACCAACTAGCATTGGAAGTCTTAATTATCTGAGGGAAATTTATTCTCAACACTAATAACTTGCACGGTAAATTTCTTCAATTTTACATCAATATTATTTACATTTTCTGTGCAAGTGTATATAAATATTGTCACAATAGTAACTATAATTATATGTTTCTTTCATTTGAGTCCCTATAATCTTATTTGCTCTGGAATGGCACGTAGGCCTTTGCAGATTTCTATATGGGCTTAGCCCAATATCATGTTATATGCTTCTATTCAAATGATTAACAAATACTCCATGATTCAGTATCCTTAAAAAAAAAATACTCCATTTGTATCAAAATACATGACAAGTCAGTGTATTTTTATATGGAGGGAGTATAATATACAAACATTTCCTTCT
>JANIEQ010001339.1:0-20721 GCA_024708375.1 Oxalis stricta | reverse complement strand
ACGTGTTTGGGTCGTAATATTAAATTTGTCGGACTATCGAGTCAATTACTGTTGATCGTTTGGATGACAATATTGAGCGTAATACTGAGCATAGGACTACTGTATAGATTATGAAATTACCCTTATCTTCAAAATTATTTGATTGCTTAATTTTAATACTATAATTTTTATTCTAAAATTAGATTTCATTACATTTTAAATCGACATAACAATTGAAAAAACTATAGAAGATAGAAGAATTATTAAATTCACCGATTTATGGTTTAATTAAATTGGGGATGGCTTTTTTTTTTTTAATAACAATTGGAAATGGTTTGAGAATTGATATATAACTTCTCTTTCTTCCTATATTTCCGGTATGGCCCATTAATCTCTCAAAAAAATATAGTATCAATCAACCAACAATACTTGTAAGACTCTAATCTCGGGTTTTAAACACGTGATTCTATCATAATACTCATTTATGAATTCTACGTATTTTGATGGAGAAATACTTAGATGAGTCATGCTCACCACATCAAATTTAAATCACGAATCAATGATCGACATTTGTACGATAATAATCTTATATGACAATGAATTGGCAAATCAATTTATTAAATTAAATGATAAAATAATTTTTTCTCTTTCTCTTTCAAATCTAAAGTCACCAAAATTTCAAGACCACCACCATGAACTAACCAAAACTACCTCCGTCTAACCTTAAAAACGAAAGCACCTCTGTAGTCGATTCACCCCATTGCCCAAAAACGTGGATCGTGTTTTTTAATCTATCGCCAACCACCTCCACATCTCCCCTTTCTCTCATTTTTGCATTTTGGTCAGCGGTTAATCGGAAGAACATAAGCTCCAACTGACTACCGAAACGATTATGTGTTGAATCGGCGATGCTTGATTTGGTTCCATTTTGTTGTTGCCCCAACATCTTGGTGACGGCCTTCCACCGTCGTTCTCGATTAAGGTTCGATGTGGTGTTTTTGTGTGTTGCACTAGATTGTCGGAGATGGTGACCTAAATTTATTGTTCAACTTTTCATGCCGGAGAGAGTGTGGACAACGGTGGGCGGTGGGATGGGGAGTACAGTGATGAAGTTTTTGGTAGAGCACGGTCTGTGAAAATTACTCCCCTTTTATGAAAATTAATTAATTAATAAATGCTAATAGTTTGAGTTAATTACATAAATATATGTATTTTGTGATACGTGGACGGACTATGTGGTTGTTTGTGGGAGGTGGAGAAAAATAAGAAAATCGAACACACCATGTTCGATCTTCCTCCCTAATAGTTGATTAGGATTACTTAAACCATAATCGGATTCAATGTAATCATTAGCACATCATTGGGTCCATAATCGAACATGGTGTGTTCGATCTTTACCAAAGCATAATCGAACACACCGTGTTCGTTTTTAGTCTTGTTTCTTTAATTAATCATACAAGTATGCTAATTAATCACTTGAGGAGTATGGTTGGTGCATTTGTTTCTTTAATTAATCATACAAGTATGCTAATTAATCACTTGAGGAGTATGCTAATTAATCACTCGAACACACCGTGTTCGTTTTTGGTCTTGTTTCTTTAATTAATCATACAAATATGCTAATTAATCATTTGAGGAGTATGGTTGGTGCATTTGTTTTCTTTAAAATGCATGATATCATGCATGATCGAGTGATTAATTAGCATATACATGCACACAAGTGATTAATTAGTATATACATGTACATGCACATGAGTGATTAATTAGCATATTGATAGAAATAAAACCGAATACGAGTCAAGTGATTAATTAGTGTGCATGTATGATTAATTAAAGAAAACAAGACGCAGTGTTCGATTATGGAAGACCAAAAACGAACACACCGTGTTCGATTATGCTTTGAAAAATCGAACACACCATGTTCGATTGTGTTGCATAAACGATTACAGCGTGTTCGATTATGGTTAGGAGAAAGCCTAATCACGCCATAATCACGCCTTAACCAAAATCGAACACAGTGTTTTCGATTTCACTATATCCGTTTACTTGTTCCGTTTCAAACCCTAAGGCCTATGCGCACTCTAATAGTTTAGTATTGACACCTAATACATGACATGGATTATAAAATGTACAAATATCGATCATTAATTCGTATTTAAATTTGACGTGGTGAGCATGACTCACTTAAAATTTCTCATTGTGATGGTAGTATATCTCATGTTTGAAACGTTTAAACAAGTATTGCTCCTTCAAAACTAAGCGAGTAGTCATCCTTTTCCAAACCAATAACGAGTTTGAAATGTTTAAGCAAGTATTGTTCCTTCAAAACTAAGCGATAGTCATCCTTTCCAAACCAATCATATTGATGTTTGGCAATATGATCTGTTTATCTAAGTGGATTAGAATGGCAAACAGTGAGTAAACGAAGTCTCAAAGCAAAATACGAGTTAGTGGCGAGTATGACACCTTACTTTCAAACATAATTAAATTCATACATTTAAAGAAATATTATTCAAAGATAAATAAATCCATACAACACAGGACATGTTCAACCATTATTTAGAGAAATATTGTTCAAATATAAGTAAATACTTTAATGACCATTCTTGTTTGCCAACCACTCGTCATACATTTTTGGCGCAAGATTATCCCTCCATGCAATTCACTCGATGGTGGAATCAATGTTCACGATATTCTCCGATCGCATCATCACCTTAAATCTCAAACATAAGTTGGCTAGAAGACAAGTCCTCTTCTTATTCTTGCTCGGCATAATCAAATGGCATCTACGTCCTAATGAAATTATGAAGCTGGACAAAAAGCAAAAATTATCTTATTGAAAAGTTTTGGTGAATACCATTATGCACTCTTCAAGATTTCCCATTGCATTTTCAAAACACCAAAAGCATCTCTCGATAATGTTTCGAGCGGATGAGTGCCATCAAGTTGAAGAGCTCCTCTTTGTTGGAAGGTGTCAAACCGTTTCTCCACTCACTTAAATGGTACCAGCGTTCCTTTGTTGGAAAGGGTGTCAACCAAAGTAATATTTCCCTTCGTAATAGAAAATATCAACACAACTTGTCAATAATAATGATAGTAAAATAAATTTAAGAAAATAATAATATCAAAATGAAGTCCATTACATTACGGCACCTTCATACCTTTTTTGCGAGATAGTGCATCACGAAGTATCCTGGAATCGAAGGCGATCCCTCCTACCCAAACATAACAAATATGACATTCATGTTTTGTGCGCACACACTTAAAACATTGGTTGCGATGGCCCCTTTATGAGTTACGGTACCTTGACCTATCTTTTGCTCTTACCCTAACATCTATAAAAGTACCATCTAATGCCCCTAGATACCCTTTGAACCTACGTCCATCTATTATCCATGCTATTCTCTTCAAGCTGGTTTAGGTTTCTTTAATAATCTTCTATTCGGTTTACAACGGGCATTCAAAACCCTTTTGAAATTCTGCTTACCATTTCTCGTGACTCGATATAAATTAATGCCATCGTAATGACTTTTGTGTGGTAGCCCAATATGGAAAGAAATTATACAACTTGTTTCTCTTATAGTAATTTGACCATTATGGTGAAATCATCATGATTTTTTCGATATAAGCCACATAACTTATGAAAAGTGAGTAAATTCATTCTAATCTCGTGACACAACATCCATCTCAGACATATCCTCGAGTAGCCTACTAAGAACGGCAGCCCTAGGCAGCATTCTATTACACATTGTATCTCTTAGAAACCTAGATTACTTGTCTAGTACGAGCGGTGTGAAGAATTACACGAAATGCATACATGGCAATGTTCAATTTTCCATATACTTTTTAATAATTAGGTATGTTATGAGAACGATGAAAAACTTCTTATTCTTCATCTTCACGTAAAAAATAAAGCAAACAAACTCAATACTATTTGGAATTCAAACTCAATGCAATGACTATGGTTTTCGTAATTATTAGAGAAAGGAGTTCTCCAAATTTTTTGTTATTGATAATAACAATACTGAAGTTTGAGAATGAGAACAAAGTCGAAGTAGATTGCATACGATTCACACCATGATATCAAAACCACACCATATTACTATCGAAACATGAAATCAAATCATGTCGAAAACCATCAATACTTTTTCATTCATGTTCTTTTCCCATCGAAAGAAAATTTGACTTTGTCAATATATCCTTTTTCTAATTTCAAATCGAAATTGACCTCAATTAGATCTCAACAACATTCAGATTACACCCAACAATGTTCGGTCCGAAAAATTAAACATGAAATTAAAACACCCCTTAATCCTCTAATCATAGGACTCGTGTAATTTCGGACACGTGTGTCCATACGATCCGAACATCCATCTTTTGCACTCCCCCGGACAAGCGAAGCCGGTCCTGCGTTCATGTAACATAAAACCAAATGACCCCTTAATTACTCCATTGTTAGGCTTATTGGCCTTATTTAATTAAGGCTCCCATAAAACGATCAAGTCGATTTTGTCGTTTAGATAGCTGGTCTTCGTCAACGAAATAGAAAGAAAGGAAACAAATTAAGTATATATGGGTCATCATTCATCAATCAGCCAGCCTTAGCCAACATATCTTTTTCTTTCTTTCCAAAATAAAAATAAAGCTCCCATATAGAAGAAAAGGTGTGAAAGGTGGAGTGGGGTGATGCTAACGTGGGAGGGGGCAAGTCTCGTCAACAAATTAAGATGTGAAGTGAACCCTGAAAAGAAATGTTTCCGATTTATTTACAACATAAATTTATATTTAAGATATAAATTTCAATGCTTTTTCTTATATAAATTTCAACCAGGGATAGCAATTTTCATTTGATCCGTAAATCGGATAACGTCGGTTAGTTATCCGATCCGTTGAGGATCGAAACAGATTCAGATCGAGATCTCGTAGATCATATTGGATATGGATCCGACTATATCTGATTCGCTATAAAACGATGAAATCATAATAATTAGTATATTAATATTTAATATTAAACATATAAAAATATTTTTATATATACTATATAAATTTCTTTTATCTTAATTGTTCTATGTATAAAAATATATAATTTTAAAAAGTCAGATCAGATTGGATATGATCAATTTTTTTTTCCATGTGAATCGTATTATATAGTTGACATATATTCGTGCATCAGATGATTCTTTTTTCTAAAATTTTAAAAGTCGAATAATTAATTTTCAAAATATACAAATCAGATTTTTTATCCAACGATTTTAAATTACATAAATAAAAGTAATCCTCTTCCAAATAATAGCGAGCCATTATCCGACAAATCTGATCGACTTGTCATTCCTAAATTCGATAGTTACCATTACTGGACTATCATGATATAAATTTTTAGGGACCTAAATAGCGATTTCTATAGTGGTTCTGACTTAATGGGGCCATTCATAACGCCCTTTCTCTTTTTTTTTTTTTTTTTTTTATTTATGCTTATCACACCCTTTCTCTTTCTATTTTTTTTATGCTTATCACACCCTTTCTCTAACAAAGTAGATAAGAAAATAAAAAATGGAAGAGACCATCATACCATCACCATTGTTTTTGCAGGTGCAGGCCACTTACTATATAATTTCTTTTTTAATTTAATTTAATTTTATTGACCCACTGACTCTCTCCATTCCATTCCACCAAAAAGATTAAAAAAAAAAAAGGAAACAACTTTAAAATGTGACAGATTCCCTTAAATACGACCCTAACTCAATGGCCGTCCTAAGATTCTCAAGGCCCCCAAAGGCCCAATTCTGATAACGACCTTTCTGATATTTTTTATATCATGCATATATATACCATAATTAATCTATATAATAATCTTTTTTAATTTTTTTAAAAAGAACTTTTTTAATCTAAGCTTCGAACTAATATTATAATATGATGATAATGATAATGTCGCTCCTTATGACAACGACTACAAACCTGATTTCAAATTTATAAAAGATTTCCAACTTTTAGAGCTATGTAATCAATGAGAAAAAATTATACATAGCATTCAGCATTACCAACCGGATTAGCTTAAGTACAAAAAAAAAAAAAAAAACTAGTGGGTTCAGTACAATGATGACAACATTTTTGTCATTAATTAAAACTTTCAACTTAAAATACTACTAACAAATTCACTAACGAGACAATGGTTATTATTCAATATAAATGAATCATAACTACTTCAAATAACATCGAACCACAAATATATGATTAAAAAAGTACACCTGTAAACAACTTATTACAAAAAACTTAATATGATTTATGAACACATCAATGATATTGCATGATAGATGATTTCTGAATTATCTATGAGAATTTAGTTCCAAAGTATATGGCCAGAGTATATAATCAATCAAACGAAAAAATCTTATTACTGATATATTTCTAAATCCACAGGATTTTTTTATCAAAATAAAAATTGGTGCTAGTAATTTGCTTGGGCAAAATCTTCAGTACTCTTTCTACAATAAAATGATTAGAGGAAAAAATATATATTTTTCATAAAAAAAAACAATAATTAATGAAGATTAAATGAAAACAAAATCATTTTACATGGCAATATTCCTATTCAAATTAAAACAAACTTCTCCCACACCCAAATTTCCCCTCGTCCCCCTAGCCTCGTTTCGCACGTGATAAAAAAACACATTACACGTACGAGTTTTGATAACCAACTCCACCAAACATGTAAAAGAAAAGAAAAAAATTAAAATTAAACCATGCATAATGGAAGAAGTCCACGAGTCAATTCAACACGAAGTCAACTTAAGGCTTCCATGCACTAGCCCAAACCACCGGCTGATCCTTCCACGACAAGAATATTCCGGCATCAGAACACGACGTCATCGACCAACCCTCCTTATATCTTCTCAAAGAGCGCGTACGTCATCACACACCTCATCACTGAATACCATAGGGCTAAACCCTCCTCCATGCAACCTTCTAGACCAGCGCGTGGCACTCTCTCGCCTCTCTACCGACTCAAAAATCGGACAAGCAACCAAATCGACGATCGCTCTCCCTGCCGCCCTCTCTAGCATCAATCGCTCATTGCTTGTGCGCGGAAAGCACGCGTCTAATGACTCAAAGTAAACCCTAAACCACCTTAAACATTCTTGAAAACCCCTAACAAATTCAAACCCGTCAACTCCACGTCTAGATCGGCCTCTTCTTCGACAATTGTAATAATTCTCGGATTGAATCTACGAAAAGTAGAAATCACGGCTTCCCGATTATTACCAGCGGCTGAGATTGAGTGTAGCGCGCCCTACACAATTAATAGCTAGAGCCTCATCTTCATTAAGGTCTAAATTTAATTCACATAAATCTCCACTATGGTATATGATATTAAATTTAAATGGGACACCCATTAGTCTTGCAAATTTTTCCATTCTCGATCCGATCTCTTTCCATGACCTTTTGAACCGCCGGTAGGAATCCGCCGTTCCTTGTTGCTAGTACGACGGTGGTCAGCCTCAAATGAGGTGTATCGTCCGTACGAGTGGCTAAAGCTTCAAGCAAAGTAGGCCATTGGGTGCAAAATGTGCTACTAATATCAATTATGTGTAGTTTGCTTTCACCTTCTAATGCTTCCATGATTGCACCATTGCATGCCACGTGTCCAAAAGTCGTCCAAGGGCTTACCTCTTGGAACTTCAACACTGTCTTCCTCGTAGACTCGAATGAACACGTCTTGTCGGAGGCAACCACTAATGTACGGTGGCAACGGTCTCCGGAATCCGTCATACGGCTGAAGAGAGCCTGGAGGAAGTAAGAAGCCAGCTTCTGGTCGGTGTCGCCGTATGGCGAGCTGAGCTCGTTGAGCATCCAGATAAGTTGTTGGACGCGAGCACTATTCTTGTCGGCGATGGCGCGCGCGGTTTCGAGGAGGATGTCGGAGGCCCATCTAGGGGAGGAAAAGTCAAAGTTGAGATCATGTCGGGAAGGAGAGAAAGAGAAATCTGACGGCTCATAATTAGTCGTCTGATGATGTGTAGGAGGAGGAGGAGTGCTCGTGTTAGTAGTGGTCGGAGTATTGGTGGTTGTGGTGTTGGAGAAATGTTGTGTTTGATTATAAGGTGAGGAATAATAGTGTTTAGAAGAAGACGAGGAGAAGTCTTCTTCATCCATGAAAAAGTTGAAGCATTCTTCTTCGTCTTGTACTTGTTGTTGGTTGTTGAAGTAATATTGTTGTTGATATTGTTGTTGTTGTGAGTATAATCAAATTATTTTGTCGAGAAGAATTAGATCTAGAGCTGCTCGAGGTTCGACTCGAGTTGAAAAGATTGTTGATCGGATTGTTGTTGTTGTTGTTGTTGTTGGAAGCTTACTAGTCTAAACAAGGTATCCATTTAACAAAAGAAAAGACACCCAACAACCCACAACATCAAAATAAAAGATTATCCCTTTTTTATTTTGCTTTGGAATGAATATATGAGGTCTTGTATATGAAGAGAGAGTAGCAATAACATTGTAGTTGTATATGGATGGGAATATATGATGGATGATTAGATTGTAGCATTCAAAATTCTTAATATGTACTACTAGTACTACTAGTAGAGAGAGAATAATTTGTGGGAATCTAAGAAAGAAAGTGAAACCTTTTTGTGTAATCGATGAGCTAGCTAGGGTTATACTTTTTTGTGGCTAATTATTTGGGAGTCTTTTATAAACCCCATGAAGGAATTCACTAAATGTAGTATTTTCAATTAGTTAAAAATTGGTTAATGAGGACTATAGTTTTAGGAATAGTTAAATTCTTTTCCCTGACAAAAGATGAAAGAAAAGAAAGGCACAATACAAAGCTGGGTCAAGCATCAAAACAACAAATAGCTTAGTGGGTTTTGCTTTTCATATTCTTTTACATACTTATATAAATAGAGATATACATAAAATATATACTAGTATAAAGGAATTAGGGTTTATTTTATTCATATAATTGAGTGGAAGAGCAGGCGTGCCAATTGGATTTTCGGAGGGAGAGAGAAAGAGATGTGAGTAAAAGCTGCCGGCGTGCATCAATGATAATCAAACTATGCACATTCGTTTGCCTCCTAATCCCTCTCCAAACTCTGCAATAACTTTCTTTTTTTCCAATTTCCTTTTCTATATTTTAATATAAGCCCCATAATTTTCTCTATTATCTAAACGTACCCTTCTCAAAATTCTAGGGCATGCTCTCTTCTACTTTATTTTCAAATATCATTCTTTATAAATAGGGAGAGACATATATAATCGCTATCCAAATTATATCATGCCATATTCCCCATAGGCCATTTATCTAGCATGAATGCCCCAAAAATACTTATAGCTCCCCAATGCAATATTTCCTTTCCTATCTCTCACGAACCAATTCCTACATCAATTTGACTCATCTCCGTTTTTTATGTCCAACTTGGTATGCTATATACTATCATTGCCTACAAAACTAGTATAATGCTCCCCAACCCTTCAATTTTTCTTTTGTCTCTATTTCTTTGTCGTCATGCTGTTCATTTTAATTCTCTTCTATACAGAAAACCTCTCACTCATTGGCCAGTCAAAATAATAATCTTCTTTTGTTTTGGATTAATTAATTTTCCGAAGAATATTAGAACTATTCAAATCAGGTTTTGATTTTCTTGGCTGCCTCTAACTAGTTTGGTCACATTGTTGGTCTAACTAGAATTAAGTAATATACAAAAATTAGGTTCCAAGCTTAATTATCTTGTCAGTGGGTTGTGTTATATGTATTCTTTAACCTATCTATACTGGTTTTTCTGGGGAATTAATTTTTGGGCTGTAGTACTTGGTCTACTCAGGGAATCAATGATTAATGATTGGAAAATTACTTAATTTTGGACAATGTTTTGTCCCGTATCGAGAATTAATTTTGAGGTTGATTTTCTTGGAAGCTATCAGTACTTATCTCTTCCTGAGAGACAAGCATATATATATATATATATCAGATAGAAAGAATCCTGTCATGCTTATGTAAACCTTCATCCACACTTACCACCACAACATTCAAGTCCATTACTTTTGGAAGATTTTGAATAATCCGATAAATTAATTTTCGAGCATTATTCATCCTCCACAATAACTTATAAGACTCGTCTCTTGTTTTTAATTGACGATTAGACGTTAATTAACAAATAGTACTCCGCTACAATGAGCTAGCTAAACCTAAAAAAAACAATGAGCTACCTAGCTATATATATTTTAGGGAAGTCTTAAATTGAACGTTGATAGTTCTATAAACTGTTTTATGCAAAAAATTATTAGAAACGTGATTTGGGTAAGATTGATATGTGATGTGAATAATTTTATAATTTCCTTTTCAAAAATCAAATGTTGAATGAATAGGACGTCATACGAAAGGATGATTATTTATCCTTTTATTCATTTTCCTTTTATTCATTTATAAAATGGAGTCGTCGTGGATGATTATTTATCGAAAGGATTCATTTTAGTAATTTATTACAAGGCCAGCAGAGAAAACGTCACCAACGGCCCAAAATCCCAATCATTAATTAAATACTACTCCCTATGATATCTCTTTTAAACGTAGGATAATAAAATTGGGGAATATTTAGAAAAAATAATAATAATAAAAAATAACACTTGGATCGTACATTATTTATTATTTCAAAATCATAAATATTTATATAAATATAATAGTTATAAAAATTAATGTAAATATTTTACGATTAGATGATACATAAATTTTATAAAATAATATTTAAAAAAATTAAAATAAATTTTATTGTACGATGGAGAAATTGAGGATATCACACATAGAAAAGGATGTTTCAATGATATATCAGAACTTGATACATATATCAAACGGTCGTTACATAGGCTAACATGTCAGTTAATGTTATGACATGGCAAATTTTCATAAAATCCGATGGAAACATTTGCCAGGTTATCACATGTTTTAACAAAACAAAACGTCGTTAATTTCTTCTTCGTACAAGACGGCGTCGTCTCCTCCTCATCTCCATAACGACGACACAAAGTGCTTCTTCTGCTTTCCATATGAACCATAAAATAAAATATCAATTAACAGTGTATATTTGCTATCGACATTTGAGTTTGATAAGACGTATAATTTAAATGGAAAAAACTTACATACATTACATACATTTTATCTTTAGAATCATGAGCTTTATGTCTTTTTCTTAATACAACTCTAATAATGTTAACAGAGTTAACTATGTTATCTCTAATTCTAATAATGTTAAATTGACTCTAAAATTCTCCCGCTACCCTATTCATCTTCTATTCTCTCCCACTGATTATCTTCCTTCTCTTCTCTTTTACTTTGTATATAAGTTATCAACATTAACAATTTACTGTTTGAGGAAATTTCAAGTAATGTTTTCACTCTTGAAATTACTTTTAGCTTATTTTAGAAGTAAATTTATAGTTTTGATCAATTTCAAATAAAAAAGATGAAGTTTTAAAATCCGAGAGTTTACAATATTTTGACGTTGATTGTATATTTGTATAGAAAATATACTTGTTGATGGAGTTAGAGCAAGATGAGTTTCTTATTAATTTGAATAATTCGACCAAATACATGAATATGTTGGAGAACCGTCCAACACACTAGAGGACAAGGTTAAACCAGACAATTGTGCTCTTCTAAGTGCCATAAGCCAAATAAGCTAGTGAAATTAATGTTTGCATATAAGCTCTTACAAAATGTTTGGAATCTCATTTTAGACCTAATGTCCAAGTTAGAGTTTACGCTATCATTTTAGGGGAAAGGTAGCCAGTAGACTCAATCTTCTTGGTTCGAGGGGCAATGCAACTTGAAAGAAATCAACCGGTATTGTTTGTATTTAGTCATTTTGGATGTATGTAACAAAGGAATTTCACATAACGATCATATTAAAAATGAGAGAGAACAATAATGAAAGAGGTTTATAGCATAAATATACGGTTTTCCATTTAAAAAACCTCGATGGCGATTACATGGTTTTTATATTGAGCTCATTTGCTCTTGCATGTTTATCCTAATCACTAAGCAAATAACAATTCAACAGTTAGACAAATCAATACAAAAAAAACAACATGCGCCAATTGGCTCGGCACAAGAAATAAAAAATAATGAGTGAAAATGTCATTTCGATAAATGCCGAAAAACTCTAACAATTGAGAAACTTGTTAGTTTTCCCTTCAAATCGACGATATCGAAGGTGGCGAAAATCGCGAAAGAAAGTCATACGCAACTCCACCTATAATGCTTCCCAAAATGCCAAACCACCAGCCACAAAAATAATAGAAGCAGGCATGCATATGTAGAGAGCGAGCTTGAGAATTGTCCCTTAGTTGAATTAACATAACTATAACTTTAAATGAAAATTCTTGGTTTTTAAGGAAAGCACCTTATAATGCAGTAATAATGAGATGATTTATAATCATTTCCATCATACATACAAAAAAAAATACATTCGGTGGCGTTTTTCTAAATTACGTTGCCGTAAGGTTATGCTATAGTGTCGAATACCAAGCGTCGCCACATATTTACCATTATAGTGACGTTTATAGATAATTGATTCGCTAAAGATGTGACTTTACGGTGACTCTGATATTAATCGTCGCCATATAAAAAATGCTAAAAAGAAATTACGGTATAAATAAAGAAAATAGAAGCGACATAAAACTAAACATAAAAACTATAGTAAGGCTTTATTACTCATAGCTTGTCCCCTATCTATTAAATTTGATTTTTCATTCTTCCCTCTACGAAAAATTTCAATCTCCCACTTCTATCTATAGTAAATAATATTCGCTCTCCCATAAATTAAATTAGAGACGTTCGGTTGTTCTAAAAGACATCTCCATTTAGAGAAAACCTAGGTTTTGGCTTCTCCATCCTTCCCTACCGCTCGCATCTTACTCTCAAGCTCTCTCTCAAGAACGAATTGACGTTGGTGCCGTAAAGATCGTTTATTACGTTGTCTATTTGATTTTTGCCACTATGGTTTGTCTTTTCTAAAATGAGCATTTAGTATTGTCGTTCAACTTGAAAATGAAAGGTAATTTGCTCGAATCGTGCGATTTGTCTTAATCTCATTCAATAGATTAAGCTGGATTTTTTTTTAATTTTAATATCATGTATTTTCCCTTCTCTGAAATGAGCATATGTGATCTATATTAACATCCGAAAGAATGACATGACCACAAAAGTGAAGTTTGAATCGCCAAAACGTCGATTGGTAGCTAAAAATTGGGTTTGTTCCATTTTGATTTGTTTTTAGTGACGTACCATGAAGTTTTCTTCTCAATTTCTTTTTAGGTGTCGATAAGACGCTTCACACGTCTCGAAATCGAATCTAATTCTCGAGCTATATCGGTCAATTTCATATTCATCTCACTTTTGTTTTCGCCATGTAAGTTATTAAAGCATGCTCTCAATTTTTTTCACTAGTACAAGAATTTTGTATAGGGGAAACTCATAGTAATCATGTTGCATCTTTTGGATTTCAAGATGTAGAGCTCGTTTTTGGTATTTATTTTTTGATTTGGTTTTAGCTATCGATGTATAGTAAGACCATGAATAGAGGGTTTGGCTTTTGTTGAAATGGGTTCTCTTGAGGAAGCTTCACGGCTCTTGATGCCTCTCAATTGTCGTTTATAAGTATGCTTGGCCGGTTTTTCCTTTGATAGAGTTAAATTATCATCAAGTTATTACTTATATCGAGCACTCCGGTCTTGATAATTAAATTGTCTTTATTAATTGAGAACTTGAGATCAATATTGTGAAACTTTGACATAGTGTTTTAGTTGAAGAGTTGTATTTGTTCATATATATTAAGCTCATCCCATTTTGAGTTGAATAAACTATTATTTATACTTTTATTATTTCATTTATGTGTAGCTTTCCTTGTGTCATTATTGTTGCATTGAGTTCTTCATATTATTTTATCGAGCTTTAAGCTAACTGTCTAGTACAAATTAACTTTGACTTGCAAACTGACTCTAACTTCTTAATTTCCTGAAGCCAATTTGTATTGTGTTTTTTTAATGAAAATTAATATCGTACTTGAAGTTTTACATCTCCGTCATGCCTTTCGGGAATGAGGGTCGATCATTAAGGATGAATTATGCCAAGCCAAAAAGCACAGGACTTCTCCACCAGAGCTGTCAAGCCGAGGCCAAAATTCCTTTACGCTGAAGTTATATTTTATGATAATCCAGAGAGTCCTCTCGATATGGATTTGTTTCCTTCCAAGCAAAGCAGGGCTGATGAAGCTCTTGCTTTTTCGACGGGAAGGTTAGTTTACTTATATCTTTTTCTTTGCTTACTTAATCGCACTTGACACTTAGATAAGCACATGGATTTTGTTAGCTTTAGGCTTGAACTATATGGAAACTTTATTTGGAAGGCAGTTTCTCAACAAATATTATTCTAAAAGTTATTTTGTTGCACTTGAATCGATGGAAAGATCTTTTCGTGTACAACGTAGTAGACAATTTGTGAAGAAATGAGTAGAGTTTTCATATACCCTTAATTTCTTCTCTTTCAACTGTCAAGTTCAATGAGTACTAATGAAGTGATTATGCTAGTTGAGATGGAGAGGGTAAAGTAGAAAAATGAAGAGTTAGAGGCACGGCATTGCGAAACTTGAAGAGATGATGGAATACATGAATCATTTGTTATTTTTATGAATAAATTATTTAGTACTTCGATATTGTGCACTCTAGTTTATCAAAATACATTAAATATTTTTGATTTTAATCTAAATTTTATTTCAATCTTATAATTTTTCATCATATTTATTTTATTAATTAATAGATGCTAGAATTGAAAATTAAATTTTTAGAAATTAATTATGGGTTATGGACAATTCCATAGCGTGACGGTTATATTTTGAACAATCGTAGGTTTTCTAATACATATAGTCACGGTTAACTTGACAACAAGCGATCATTAAAACAGACATCTATAGCGATGGATATGTTTTGAACAAGCGTGATACTACACGATAAATATAATGACGTTTATCACGTTGCTTTGCTAACGATTTTAACCGTCGCTTTATCTTTGATGTAAGCGTCTCCCTTAACCAAAATCAACTTTCCGACGACACCTTACAGCGACGAATATTTTACGTCACATTAGCTACATTTCGGTGACGGTTAGCTAACCGTGGGCATACATGCCCTTATAGCGACGTTTATATACCAACCACCACGTTGGTTGAGGTGAGAGCTTTTTAAGCGTTGTGGCGGGTGATTTTGGCGTCGCTATAGGGTTTTTGGCCTATGGTGACGGTTATGTTGATTTCTAGTGACGTATATAAGACGTTGCTACATGTAATTTTGTTACGGTGATACTCACTTCCTTTTTCTCCATTAAACACTTTCTCCTCGTTTCATCACTTTCTATGTAAGAGCTCGATTAGATAAACAATTCTTCATTTTAATTTTTCTTTCTCTTAATAAATATTTTCTATCCTCAAATCTTAATAGTGCCATACTTATATTAAGTAAAATAAATACTATTAGATTTTTAAGATTTTGTTGATTTAAAACAGAGGAATATCCCGTAAAAGTAGTCAAATAAAGGACCATTAAAATAATTCATGATTACTAAAAAAAAAGGGTTGTAATGGTTATATATATATATTTTTTGAAATGTACTTAAGGAAAATTAATTAGCAAATAGGAAATAAATACATCGATAATGGCTTTAGTGTGAGAATTTACCATTTAAGAAAATTTAAATGGAAAAATTGTAAAAGAAAGACTGAAAATGATTTGGTTTAAAAATTGCAATTATAAGACATAGCAAAGGATATAATATGATATCGAAAATGATTTGGTTTAAAGATTCAAAATTTAAACAAGTATCTCAAAACTCAACATTCGATACTTTCTGTGAAACCTAATTCCAATTATCACGATATGTGATTATACAAAATTGCAATTCATGTGTTCAATTCAAAGACTAGAAAATACACAAGCAACATATGCAATTATGCATATCCTATGACAAAGGAGAAAACTTATTGTGAAAATTAGAAATGAAACCCAATTGCCTCACATATAGTATCGTTGGCGTCGCCTTGACCATTCAATTACGAGACCTAACTGAAATCCGATTATATCATTTTCTTCTCTCAAGATCGATTGTCTATCGCGTTTGAAAATTCGGCCAATTCTTGTCAAAATCCTTCCTCGCTCACAACCAATTCTTCTCTCCCTCAGCTTACTCACGCTCGCGACTGCTCAACGTCATTGATTCTCTCGACGTCGACCTCTACACGGACTGCGATACGTCTTTAAGACACCCAAATGTCTTCTGTCTTCAATTTTATCGACGGAAAAGGTTTATTGGCATACAAAGGAAGAATTTTGTTAGAATTGGAGATAAGTAACTACTATTAACATTGTTAGAGTTGTATTAAAAAAAAAGACATGTGTCACTTATTTTAAAAGGTAAAATATATATAAGGTATGTGTAAGGAATGTAAGTTTTCTCTCAACTTAAATAGCTCTGGAATTAGGAGAGCCTCTCTAGAACAACTGAGTCGCCGGAATCATGATTAAGGACTCATGATTCATAATCGGTATTGTTGGATTCATCAAAGCAACATTACTAGATTCATCAACAATGTCGATTCAGACATCATACGCATTATTAGAATCAAGACGACGAAAAGAATTGAACCCGACAATTTTATCTCGGAGAATAAAAATCTTTCAACAACCAAGTAAAATGATACAGCTACGTTGATGGCAAGTAAAAAGCTTGTGCAGAACCTTTGATGTCGGATAAACGAGACTTCGAGAAAAGTCTATATATCCTAATATGAAGTCGCAAATGGGATTGAAAATTCCACATAAAACCCAAAGTATAAATTAATCTTCATAGAAGATTGGAAGGATGAAGAGTAATACAGATAGAAGAGAATTTGAAAGTATTTAAAAATCAATTGCATTCCATTGATGAATGTATTAGGACAATTCTTATATAATAGGGTATTATTAAGTGGTATATGCCAGTGAAAATCTTTCGATATCTGAAAAACCTGTATAAAGATACTAAAAATATTCAACATGAGATTTTCATAAAATTGTACATCAAAAAGAGGCAAAATTGACAATCGAATCCTACAAATCGTAGTTGAGACAATATTGAGAAAGAAACGATGTGCAGTAAACAAGTACGCAATAACCAATGCATATTCTCTATTTCATTTAAAAAAAAAAAAAGATATGCATTGCATTCAACATAATCAAACCGAACATATCCAATCGAAAGCCAAATCTCACAACACTCGCTATAAGTTGTTCTAGGGCGTAAATAAAATCTGCAAGTGCTCCAAACAAAAGGCACCCAAAATAAAAGATAAATCTTGATACTAAAACTACTTAACAATTTTCTATCTCTAGTCCCTACAACTCATAAAGCGAAAATCACATAATTCTACTCATTTCCATGCATAAAAGGGAACAATCATATGATGACCATGTCCATAGCTAAACAATCATGAAGAGAGTGCATTGGATAAAGAATAACTAACATATTGTCTCTTTTGCAGTCCATCTCCACCCCTCACATATTTCTTGACGTCACCGACTGCCTTTATACTGGTAGTCAACGTAAACTTCCAGTGGCTCAATATAGTCTTCAAACCTAATGTCGTCATTGCACATAATAAATCATCTCCATTAATGGTCTTTCTCTTTTCTTCGCAGCTTTATCACTTGCCTCGCTGGTGATAAAGGAGATGAACTCGAAACGCATTCTTGGACGGGTCTTGGCATATTTAGCAATCTTTCCATTGAAGTAATTCCTTCTTCATGATCCTACTTATGTTTTCATCTCCTGATTAGATACCAACTTGCTCTCTCACGCCATTTGACTATGAAGGTGGACTTTGGTCACCTCCGATGTCTTGGCTACTGCCGCTTGGACTCGTGGGATCTTCCATTTCTTTTGCTCACTCCTTGCTGATGAGGGAGAGAGTTGTCAAATTAGGTGAGAAGAGCTTGACAACCGCAATACAGTGAGATAAGCAAAATAATTATGCATTATTTCATATTAATTCCATACGATGAGAAGAATGAACATGAAAAAGCAAAGCATGCCCAGACAAAACGAAATCATTCCAAAATGCAATCTTCTGATACACTAAGAATGGTCACGTTTGATTTCGTTAGGGATCAAACTTTAACATCTTAGTGTAATGTTGCAAACGAGGTTCGCTTAAATTAAGACCGTCCAATAAACGAGGGTGGAGTTATGAAAATCCAATATAGACATTCTACACATCGAGAATGGATCTAGGCTCTGATATCATAATAAGATGCCATGAACTCAACTCCAAAAGCTAGTTTAAGGGAATGAGGTTTGCGAGTAAGCACGCACGAAGGAAGACCATATTTAGTAACCCGGTCCGATGTGAAAAATTTAAAGCTTTAGCTTACCTTCATTCACAAGAAAGGTTGCGGTCGAGCAAATGGGCGCAAAGGTGCGACTAGTGCTCTCAAAATGCCAGTGTAAATGAGTCCCTCTATGATTGCGGAAACAAGGAGGAAGCCTGAGAAGGGGAGAGTGGGGAATTGATGGAGAAGGATATAGATGAGAAATCTAATTGTGAAGGAAAATTTGTAGGAGAGGGGAGGGTAGAAAGCTGTTAGACAAATGAAAAAAAAAGTGATCAATGAAGTAGAAGCCGGAGAAGATTGTGAGTGAAATATTTAGTTAGAAGGATATTTGCTTTTTGTTTTTTTATGTTTTAAGGCTACGTGAACTCAATTAATGAGTCTAGTATATCTTCTGAAAAATGACTTTTTATGCGAGTGATAATTCTCTTCCTGTGGATATAAAATATTGTTGACAGTGATTAAAAAAAAAAGAATTGAGCCGAAGACAAGCACACATGCACAAGGCCGATCAAAACCTACTTGAAAATTGATGGGCTCAGATTTTTAAGTGAAGACTTAACATACACTTATGGAATGACTCTGAGCTTCGTCTATCCTGCCTTATGAAGCTTTCAACTAAGCCATAATTCAAAGAAAGAAGTAATGACATATATTTTTTTTTATGTACGAAAGTCAAATATAAATAATCGACTTTTAAAATTACGAACTCACATGGACGCCATTTCTTCAGGGATGCAATTATAATGAGTAATGCTTGATAATTTCATAAGCGATTCTTGACTATATCTCTATTGAATATTATTGAGAAAACATATTTTTCGTCCCTCTCGTTTCCACACAAATAGCACCTTTTTCAATCCCCTATCAAGTTTCTGGATTATTTAAAGTCCCCTCATATTTCCCTCTAGCGACTAACATACATACTCCTCTTGCACGTTAACTTTGTGCACATATAGCACCTAGTTGGTTGCCTGGTCAAATCTAACGGACCAAATATATTGTGACACGTGTCATCTGACTCTATAAAAACTTTGACACATCATCGAAAATCCACATTTTCTTTGCGAAAAAATTGTGATCGTGGCAAAAAATTGTGATGTGGCATTGACACGTGTTGCAATTGCCTATTAGCACGTTAGTTGACTAGGCATGAGTTAACGCCACGGAACTGCAAGCGAGCATGAAATGGGTTAACGATGCCAGGAATATATGTGGGCTCTGTAGTAGGAACGTGAGGATTTTTTATGCTAAGGAGAAACGTGAGTGACTGAAAAAGGTGTTGACAGAAAACGTGAGGGGATGAAAATACTACGTTTTCTCGAATATTATTAATCAATTCAACATACATCGGATACAACATATATGTGTCAAAGTATATTGTGGTTCAAGTAACTCACAATAACGATAATTTAAAATAACAAAATCATGCAATATTATCTTATGAGAAAATAAGTAAGAAGGAGATGAGATATAAAATCGAGGTACGACTTTAATACTATCAAATGCGAAAATTAAAGTAAGATCAGAGATCATCGAGGTACGATTATATCGAATCTCCTTAAGGCATATTTGCCACGTTCTCTCTAGAGTGCTCAACGTGATCCGACAACCTTCCAAGATACAACGATCTATACCTTCCAAATGCTAGCACAACGCGGAGAAAGTCAACGGAACGAGTTTTGTCGCTCAACTCTCTCGTACAAAACTAGAGTGCAAGAGAAATGCAACATTTCGTGATCTGGATATTTCGAACTCAACTTACCATCACTCCGTTCGATCGAGTGTTTTACCCAAATCTCCGGAAACTCTATAAGAGAGAGTCTCGAGATTTTAGTTCGAAATTTGTGGACCGACTAACTATCTAACCAATCGATCAAAGCACACAATAGAGATCAATTTATAGACATGAATTTTGTAACTGTCGTAACTCCCGTAATTAAAGCAATAACCGTTACAACACCCGAGTTAAAGCAGGAGTGGATACAAACGAACTAATGTGCACCTTAATCCGTATTAACTATCATAACTATTACGAAGGATGTCATTATCCTTTCCACTCACGAAATTAATTCATACATGTTAATTCCACAATTAACATGTGGTTAATTCAGGATTTACATTGACCAAAAACTAACCAAATCGAATCGAGCTTAAACCGAACCGAATGGACCATGCGAACCGGGCTGACTACACGGATCTCACATCCTAGCCCAAACTGAAACCCATATGTCGAAGTACGACGTACTTAAATCGAGCCATGTTCCAACATCTCACTATTTGTCTAGCGATTTCATATTCAAACATATACCAAATATGGCATATGAATATATC
>JANIEQ010001336.1:0-38298 GCA_024708375.1 Oxalis stricta | reverse complement strand
TTCAAGAATGCAGGCGAGTATCTTTAAGTTCCTACAATTTAAGACACAGGATTGTCCTAAAATAATAACAGAAGAGCGTTAAAGCACGAGGTTCTTTTGCAGCCAACATAACTACAAATCCGAAAATGAGCACTTTTAGCTAATAATATCTAGTGATGGCCGGCGCCTTTCACTTCTGATGAAGGTGCTTCCTGGGCATCATCACTCTTGCCTAAAAATACAATGCGACCTGTAGATTCAAAACAAGAGAAACGAGGTAAACCAGAAATGAAGTCATAAATCTGGCAAGAAGGTGAAAAAGTTGGTGGTGTTTTTTGGAGGTTATCGAGAAATAAGTGAGGAGAAACAGAATTCTCCACAGAAACTTGCAATAAAGCCGAAAAGAAAAATCCAATACATCGCACCAAAGGGCAAAAGACAGTTAACATTTATTTGTTGAAGAAACGTATGTAAATGGCAATTGATAAACTGACCATTTTGTCGAATGGAAACCTCTCTTATACGTCGAACAAGGCCAGTTGCGGGTTCAAGAAAGACTTTTGTCTCCAAATTCCCTTCCATGTATAAAGTTGAACTACACAAAGCAATTACGCTAAAACTTCAGTCACGAGGACAATATCAGAATCCAAAGCCAGATGCGACCAACAGATATGACACCAAAACACAGATATAGGCAGGTATCTGCCCTAGCTAGCTAATCTTTAGACTAACCCTAATGAAAACGAAATTTCAGAAAATCTTGAACATGTCAGGAAACCCTAAACCTACATTTAACAAACACAAAAAGGAAATTCCCCAAATGCCAAATTCCTAGAATCAGAAAATCAGAAATCTCAGATATCAGATAAAAGTCCCTTTCAGAAA
This sequence comes from Oxalis stricta, assembly GCA_024708375.1. Classification (NCBI taxonomy): domain Eukaryota; kingdom Viridiplantae; phylum Streptophyta; class Magnoliopsida; order Oxalidales; family Oxalidaceae; genus Oxalis; species Oxalis stricta. The sequence continues at coordinate 37,434 of JANIEQ010001336.1, read as the reverse complement.
CGATGTGCAAACATATGATAATCAAAATCACCAAGATATCATGCCAATGGTGAGTGTCATTATAATTTATAACCAGTCAAACATCCATTTGAGAATTCAGAAAAATAGCAATTGTGACTGTCATAAGAAATAGAATTGCTTAAAACTAAAACCTCACCCAGGTAGAGCATGCTTCACGGCGATCTTCCCGAGCTGCTGAGGGTAAATAGAAACCCTATGCCACTGAACAGAAGATCTATTTGCATAATCCTTAGGATCTTCATTGTCCAACGGCTTCCGATTGTTACGGAGTCCACCTGTTGCTATTGAAAGCATGGTCACTATGTTTCCATTCCTCAGCTTCTTCTCAACTGGGTTTTTTCCAACCTGTCCCACCAATATTGCCTAAAAACTCCACAGAATGCAATTCAATCAATTAGAATAGATTATTCATGACAACATTTGATATTAACAAATACCCATTTCAATTCGAATCCAAACCAACACAAATTCCATAAACCAACTTATCAAAAAGCAGAATTCATACACCTAATTTCGATTAGAACAAAAACCCATCATTTCTAAACCTTCCAAACTCATAGTAAAGGGGAAAAAAAATATTCAATTTCAAACGGGAGAGATAGAGAGAGCACCTTATAAATGCCAACATCGAGGCCATTCTCGAGTATGATTTCATTAGAAACTCCTTTTTCAGCTGACCCATCAGTTGTTAACGGAGAAGAATTCCCCCTAGGAGCAGCCAAGTAAATGAGTATACACCTCCAACCAATCTCCCCTTTTTCTCCACATCATCCATCTTATATCTTTTTCTCTTCTTTAAATACATATTCCCCATCTTACATTTTATATTCTCCCTTTTCTCTCTCTATCTCCCCTTCCCCCCTCTTCTTTCCCCTTTTTCCTTTTACTCTATTTTCTATTCTTTTTTTCTCCTTATATCTTCAAACTCCTCCAAAGAAACATAGCCAAGAAAGTGAAAAATCGATCAAGATACAAAAGTATCACAGACTAGGAAATCTATAGGAACATTCTTTTAAGTCTAAAATCCAATAAATTTATTTTTACTCTCTATATAACATATTAACTCATTCTTTACAACAACACTCCTTAATTATTTTTTTCCTTCTTTGGGTTTCTCTCTTACCCACTACACAATATATTCTTCTTCTCTTCTTTATACAAAATATATTCTATTCCTCAATTTCCACATACATATATACCTCCCTTTTATTTCCTCACAATTTTTCTTTTCAATTATATACTTCACTATACTTCATCTTAAATTTAGAAAAACTCCATTTTATATCCAACAACTTTCTTATTATATCTCCCCCTTACATAAATATCGAATCTTTATCCTATTTAATATACTCCATATATCTCTCCCATTTCTGTATTTCTAACTTGGTTATTTCCTTCCTCTGATGGCCTTTTTTCTTCGAATAAATTTGGTTCCTTTTTCTGGGGGTGTGTGGGGACTTTTTTCTGGCTATACGATATTTTTTTCCTCCGTTCTTCCCTTCGGTATTCCTGCAATTCGGTCTTATTGGTCCTCCATTCTTGACTTCGGTATTATTCTATCCTTTTCTGGAACGAACCGGAGCCACCTCTCTCATTTCACTTACACTTCCAATTAGATACACACGTGACTGATCATGAAAATACAGTCTCCTCCCCAATTTTTCCTTTCACTAAAATCAAACCCATTTTCACATATTTTTTCTACTTTTTTTCCCTCATATCGAACCACACCATCAAAACCATTTTTTATGTAAATATATGCACACCGTATTTTTTTTCTTTTAGTTCAGTTCTACTCCAACAACCCCTAATTAAACCTGCTCTATGATATATATGAGGTAATTTTATTGTATGTTTCCGATGAAATTCGAACATTCAATCTCTCTCTTAGGCGGTGCTTTAACCATGCATTACACTACTGTCATAGTTGGCTATATGAGATAATTTTTGTCATTAGGATAATGACAAATTAAATGAAATTTCCATTTCACACAGTAATGAAACAACTTTTTGACATCAGGAGAGCAGATTCTGGCTAACATTCACTAATCACACACATTTTGAATCAATTTAAACCAAATGGAAAAATAGCTTTATTATCTTCAAGGGAAAAAAAAAACTCTTCAATGATGTCAAACTTTTATGTCATCTTTCAGCTTCTCCTCCGCATTATCCTTGATGGTCTTGAAACTTCAACATCTCTCAAATACTTGGCTCTCATTTTCTTCAACCTGTTAACAACAACTCCCATGTTCTTCCTCTCCTCAGGATGCTTTGAGCAACATTCCAAGGCTAATTCAAAAATAGATAAAATGCAATCCGTCTTTGACATTAAATTTTCTTCTTCGTTTGCTTCAAAAAATAATTTCCTGTCGGCAACTTTAGAAACTTCATTAGGTAATGACTGAGTCACCCATGATTTCAAGCTTATTTCTTCATTGAACATGTTGTCGGTTGGCATTTTTCCTGTAAAAACTTCGAGGAGCAAAATTCCATAACTGTACACATCAGTTCTTGTAGACACAGTCCCTTGTAATCCATACTCTACAAAAACAAAAAAAAAAAGTTAGAAAAAGAAAAAATGTTTTCATAAAACTGGAGAACATACTATTATAACTTTAAACTCGTCAAAGTGTCAAGTACTTTGGAAGAAAAACAATATTTATATTTACAAGTAAAATGAGGGGAGCGAGTGTAGAATTACCTGGTGCCATGTATCCAATAGTAGCTAATGTAATTGTTTGTGTGACATAATCATGATCACTTCCACTTAAGAGTTTTGCTATCCCAAAATCTGCCACGTGGGCGACCATATCTTCATCTAATAATACATTATTAGGTTTCAAGTCGCAATGTACCACTGGCTGTGGAGAATCATTGTGAAGATAGTCCAAAGCTGAGGCGACATCTATCATTATATCAATCCTTTGTTTCATATCAAGAAACTGATCTTCAGAATACAACCATTTTTCCAGACTTCCATTGGGCATAAACTGTAAAACTAGGGCGTTGAAGTCCATCCCATAGCAAGCAGTCAAGATTTGAACGAGATTTCGATGTCGGATATTCCTCATAACTTCGCACTCAACTTGGAAGCTTGTAAATGCCCTGTCTTGCAAGTTGAAAACTTTTATGGCAACGATCGTTCCGTCGGAAAGATTTCCTCTATACACCGATCCAAAGCTCCCAACTCCGAGTAACATGTCATTGTTGAATCCATTTGTTGCATTGAATAGTTCATGATATGAAACTATTCTCCATGTTACCGCTGACAATGAAATTTGACCGTTGTTCTCCAACGAGCTTCTTCTTTTCCATTTGAAATATCTTCTAATTATTATAATAATAACTAGAATTATCAAGATTGTTGCTGCTAATAATGGGAGAACAAGTTTTAGAACTTCTTTCTTGCGACGTACACCAACGGAACGGCAAGGCGGGAATTCCTTGTATATTGAACTGCATAGTTCATGATTTCCCATAAAGGATCGAACCGAGAAGTTTCCAAAAGGCCCCTTAGATGGAATTTTGCCTTCCAGAATATTGAAAGACACATTAAAACTCTTGAGGTTAGAGAGTTTCACGAAAGATTCAGGAATAACTCCTGAGAGGCTGTTATTTGATAAATCTAAAGAGACAAAGCTTATCGAGCTACCAATTGAATCTGGTATAGGGCCTTGTAAGTTATTGTTACTGAGGTTGAGAACTTGTAGACTTTGGAGACCTCCTATCGTGGTAGGAATATTACCGGAGAATTGATTCGAAGATAAATCCAAAAATGTCAAAGCTCGCAAATTCTGTATCTCTTCAGGAATTGACCCATTTAATGCATTTAATGACAAGCTCACTTCCAAAATATCTTTGAGGCTCCAAAGAGATGAGGGTAAAGTTGAAATAAATTTGTTGGAGTCCAACCAAAGTTTTCTTAAGGAAGTAAGATTGGAAATGCAGGAGGGAATTGATCCAGAGAGCTGGTTTCCAGATAAGTACAATTCAGACAAGCTTTGTAAATTACAAAGGGCACGTGGAATGGACCCTTGTAATTTATTGTCAGAAAGATCCAAACCTTGGAGTCTTTGAAGTCTTCCAATAGTACTAGGTACTGATCCGACAAGTTCATTTCCTGAAAGAGAGACGCTATCATGTTGCTGAAAGTTGCTAAAAAATATTTCTGGAATCTTTCCTTTAAGTTGGCAATCATTTGCATAGAATAGCTCTAAAGAAGAAGAAAGGTTACTTCCTAGAGCAGTTTCAGGAAGGAAGCTATTCAGTGGATTGGATGATAGCTCTAACATTTTCAAATTAGGCAATTTAAACAAAAAGCCCCATTCATCATCATCAATAGTCAACTTGTTATCCCCAAGATTTAGCCACTCGAGTTGTCTTAAATTACCGATTGTATTGGGAATATGCCCAGAGAAAGAGTTACTTATCAAGGTCGAGCTTTATAAGAGCAGAAGCATTGGAGATGGAACTAGGAATTCTTCCGTTGAGGTTATTTCCATTATAGTAACAGCTCTTGCAAATTTGGAAGCCCAAAGCCTAAATATGATGGAAGGCTTCCTGAGAAGTGGTTGTCATATAGACTTAGAGAATATAATTTTGAGAAATTGAAGATGGCTGGTGGGATTTCACCAAACAAATTGTTTGAGCCCAGATCTAGATACTCCAAATCATCTAGGTCGCCAATTTCACGCGGTACCTTCCCTGCCAATTTAAATTCCTTTAATCTTTTATACCAATTCAAATCTTAATTATTACCACATCTTTACCTCTTGCTATTTCTAACAAAATAAATCAAAATTGCCAAACAATTAAATATATCAAACTAATTAATACAGTACCTGTCAAGTGATTGAGTGAAAGATCTATCTCAACGAAGCTGCAATTATTGATATCTTTTGGAATAGATCCTGTAAGGTTATTATTACTAATATAAAGATATGTAAGCATTGGAAGCTTATGACAAATATCTGATGGGAGAAATCCAGATATACTATTGTTTGAAACGGAGATGAGTTCCAGAGATGAAATGTTAAAAATCTTTGGTAGTGCGGGACCTACAAATAAAATACAATCGTGCATTAAAAAATAAAAGAAATATAAAAAATATATACATGTCACGATCGTGGATGGATCATGACTGAGTAGAAGAGTGATAAAAGAAGAATTAGACTATCGAGAGAAAAGAAGGAAATGTTTGTATATTATATGATATTGGGCTAAGCCCATATAGAAATCTACCAAAGGCCTACGGCCATTCTAGAGCAAATAAGATTATAGGGACTCAAATGAAAGAAACATATAACTATAGTTACTATTATGCGACTAATATTTAAATAATATTGATGGAAACAAATTGAAGAAATTTACCATTGCAAGTTATTAGTAATTATTCCTCAGATAATTAAGCTTCCATGCTAGGTATCCGTGAAATTAACTAAAGATAATTTGAAGCTTTGTGCAGTTTCCTATACTTGACGGAAGTTGACCATATAACTTGTTAGAGTCAACATAGAGCACTTCAACATTTGGAAGATTTTCGCACATGTTGTTGGGGAGATTTCCTGACAAGCTATTGAATGAGAGATCCAAATTCTGCAAGGATGATAGGTTGAATATGGTAGAAGGAATGGTGCCAGAAAGTTGGTTTGGACCTAAAAACAAGACCTTTAATTTATGACAATCACCAATTTCGTCTGGTGTAGATCTTGTAAAGCTATTATAAGAAAGAGACAACTTTTCAAGCCTCGAAAAGTTGCCGATCCATGATGGAATAACTCCACTAAAACTGTTTGAATATAAAATTAAGATTTTCAAACGACGCAAGTTCCTCAAGTTTTGAGGTAGAGATCCGTAGAAATCGTTGTCGCTAAGATCGAGAGAGGAAAGAAATGATAAGTTTCCGATATTCGGAGGGATGGTGCCTTGAAGGCTCATGCTGGAAAGATTTAAAGATATAACTCTACGATGGAGAGAACCACAAGTGACGCCAACCCAATTGCAAATGGAAGTAGCAGTCGACCAATTCCTGGCTAAAATATTGTTATTTGAATTACTGATCATAATATGATCTTTAATATCAAAAAGAGCTGACTGATCAGTAGTGAAGTTGGTTTTGGTACTCATTCCTAAACAAAGAAGTGATGATGATGAGATAATGATTATTAAAATTTGAAGGAAAAACTTTGCCATGATGTTGAAAATAAAAAGGAGACTTTTGGCTTAAAATGCAAGTGCTCAGGACTCGTGTATTTATAAACAACAAGGTATGCAAGGATCATATAAATAAAGTCTTAATTACACTTTGATACAACATCTACGTCAACGTCTTCGTCATGCTCATCGGACAGTGTAATATAATTATAATTAACTCTGATAAATCAAAATAGTATAAGAAAGATGCTTAAGTCATTCTTAACGCCTATCATCAATGTCAATGATAGATCCCATTGTATTATGTCATGATAATAATTAGTTTTATCCATCTGATTTAAGTGTTTTATTTATTTCACACTCAGTTAAGACATTTCCTTTTTTCTCATTACTTTTTTATTTCAAATTATTTATCCACACTCAAAACAGAAAATGCAATCTTAATACACTTTGAACCACTAGTTATTTTCCACACTAAAAACAGATTAGTTGACATGTCGGTCGAACGTATTCACAAGTAAAATAATTCATCGTATTTCACAATAAACAGATTAGTTGACTTTTGACTCCGAAGATCAAAGAAGAGGAATTTTGCAAAAGGAGAGGAAAATAAGAACCATTTTGATAATGAAATTATCAGTACATTGGAAACCATATGTACAAAAAGAATGCAAAAGGAAGCAAGTTGGTCACTTAGTCTGGAAATTCCAGAATGTATAGTAGCATCCACAACAAGCGACACATAATTTTCCAAGTTGGTCAAATTAACCTACAAAGTTGAATACATAAAACATGAAATAGGAAGCATTCAACTAAAAATTCATAAAATACTGAATAGGAAGTGCCTTACCATTGTTTGATCAGTGGTCAGATTGCAATCAGGATAACCCGGAATGGTAAAGTCAAGACATAGCTCTTCAATATCGGAATTCCGAAAGCACGCATCAAGGGTAGCTCTTGAATTTTCTACAGACTCCGAATCCAAAAGCTTTTTTCTATTCACAATAGCCTGGAACTCTAATAGTGTTTTCCCAAGCGCAGAATCAAAAGACGGTATGTCATATAGACTTAGCTCCTACAAAACAATTAGAGTTCAAGACACTTGCATGAAAATTCAAGAGTTTACATATCTATAACAGACGATATATAAAAGTATGAAGTTTGAAAAAAACCTGTCCAAGCATAAGTTTATAGAAAGCTTTGGAGAAAGGGAGATCTAAGACCCTTCCATCTTGAAGGGCCTTTGCAACAACTTTCCCTAGAAGAGCAAATTTATTATGAACTTCAGAGAACTGTGTATTTTTTGTTGAACATGAAGGCGGCCATGGTCGAGGAAAGAGTCCAGAAGGACACATCAGCATTCCGAAATCCTCAACCTGTGAGTTTTTCCCAGACAGAACATGATCCTCTCTCCACATACCCAGGCCATACTTCTGAAACTCGTGACTTACCAAGGTATAGAATTCCAGAGTGGGACCAAGACCGGTACCAACTTCTTCCTCAAATTCCACTTCAAGAAGTACCTTATGGCCAGCATATTTATTCATCATTTGTGAAGCAGACTCTAGAATTCGTTCCCGATGGACTAAAGTTTTCTTGCGTGGTAAACCACCAGCACTTTGTCGCCTGTCCGTTGAGGTATCAAAATTTTGAGATGCTGGATGCTGATGTACTTGGCAAGGCCCAAATGCTTCTTGCCGGAAGTACTTGCACCTGGCCTCAAAACCAAACAAAAATGGACTGAATGATGCCAGTAGATGACTGCACCATGAAGGCATACCACCACAGGAAACAGCCAAAGGATCTCGCATCTGCTGTTCAAGTTTTTCTGTTAACTTGTTGCTGACAAATTCTGATTGTGGTAGCGAGTAAGCCTCTATCCGTAAATCATCCAAATGATGAATCCTTCCTTCAGAAAAACTACGTATTCTTTCACAAGACATCAGATGAAATGTTGACCTGTTCATTATTTCCATACTTCTAAGCAAAAATAATATATCGTGCGTTGGATTTGACTTGTGCAAACCAGAAGTAAGATCACATGTGAACATCCTGCGTAAAAACGAAGTGTGCTGCAGTGGTGCTCCAATTTTAAATGAATCAAAAAGGTTTTGAGCATGGATTATGAATATTAGGGGAAGTTTCAGTCGCTCTTCGATAAGTTATAGTGTATGTTTGACTCCAAATACTTCTGCCAGCAACAATTTCATTTTCAGCTTTCATTCTATGTTCAAGAATTGCCTGATATAATGTTAACGAGGAATCCAGCAGTTCTCCTTCAAGGTAAAGCAACAGCTTCGAAGAAGCATTTTCATTGTTGTCTTGCGTTTTCATTTTGGCCACGGCCTCTGAGGGAGATGGTAGTTCGTGCTCTGCAGAACCCTGAAATATAAGAAAATAATGACTAATTTAAGGGAAAAGCACTATCATAAAGCTAATGGCAAAAATGTCGTTTCACAGCATTACTCTTTACATAGCAAGTCTCAAATGAGTTAAGAAAATGTACTTTAGTAAGAGGCTGGGCACCATGGGGATTCAAGTGATCATCAGGTCTAAAAAGCTCAGCAGAATTTATATGACAGAAGCCAAGGATGATTTGCGCCATAGAACGAAGGAAAGATCTACTTACAACATGATTTTGATCTGAAAGAGATGCCTCCATAGAAATTGGTTGTCCTGAAGTTGATACTTGATCAGGCACAGACTTTGATATGTTAATTCCCTGCAACGACATGGTAACATTATCAAAAGAGCCTATAACATTATTAGAAAGCGGCGCTACAGAAACGCTCATAGGAACTACCTGCATCTCAGTCAAAGCCGAAGCTACAATCTCAGGGTCCACGGGTCCTGAACTTTCACCTTGACTAGAGTTGGCATTTGGGGTGTGATTAAGCAATTCACTATCCTCGCTCATCATGTGGTCCTCATCCTCAGAGCACGAGTCAGGAGTATTAGTTCCTTTTAAGCAAACTTTAGGCCGCAGATACCCTTCAATGGCATCCAGTGAGGCAAAAGGGTCAACGGTGACAATGTCTTCAGGGTAATCACTCAGGGTTGTCTCCCCATCTCTTCTGAGGAAACAAACTTTCAAACAAGGATGTGTTGTGGAACGTCTGTGAGGAACAGTAGCAAATGACTTCATCTGCTTGGAAACCTGGCTTGAAATTACGGGGAAGCTTTCCAAAGAAGACAGAGCACGTTGTAAATTATGTATCAAGGGCAACAGCGGTAGTTCCTCCGCAAGGATGATTGAAGAAGGAGAAAACAACCTTGAAAAATACCTCAAATCTGTTCTCAACGAAGCTAAATTGTCTATTTTCACCGCAAACTTCCACATCTTTCTTCAGGTAAAGGCCATCTGTGAGATAATTTACTATGGATCTGACCATCCCACTTTCAATAAATTCAAATGTGGAAACATGTTCCTTTCCATTAAGCTTATCCATCATTTGATGCAGTATACGATAGAACTCCTCATGTTGCATGGAAGTATCCTTACCGATCGGCGAGCTACTCAAATCATTCAAAATAGTAGAAAAGCTCCTGAGCGTTTGAAGGATATCAGTCAATCCTCTCCCAGAATCTAATAATTCTGAAGAAAAATAAGTGGTTCTAATGTGCTTTGCGAGATTGTGAACAGAATCGTTTTCAAGCTTGCAAATAGAGGATCCTGCTTCTGAAGTTGAAGGAGGTTGACTTGTATCAAAAGCATAACACAAACAACGAAGAGCTTCCCTTGCGGAGAGCTTTTGACTCGAGTCAAGTGATACACAACTGAACACTGGAAACATAAATTGTGAACATTTTTCTGGTGTCAACAGAGCATCAATAGCAAAATAGACGCCTTCCTTTATGAATGGATTCAAGACAATATCCGAGACTTTCTGCAGTGTCATCTCAGCTATCTGTAGAGCCAAGATGAGCAGATGATGATCCTTTCTAGTAAACACCCCAGCCAAAAAACTGCAGCGATATCCAGACGAAGATAATTAACACTACCGAAAATTGTGAAGGATTGCTTTTGTGAAAAAAAAAAAAAACTTAAAATCACCTCGGAATGTTGGCACTCTTAAGTAATTCAACAACCACAGGAGATTTGCTCAAGAAGATCAGCTTCTTGACAATAGATAAGCAGCCATAACACACATAAGAATTTGTACCAGAATTAACCACCTGTATGATTGTTGAGTGTGTTATAACTTATAACCCAAAGAACCAGACACAAACATCAGCAAAGTGATACTAAAATCTAACCTGGACCAACAAGGGAAGTACATCCATCCCAAATTTTTGAAGAAGATCTGAGCGACTATCAAGAAAAGACGCTTTGTCCGATACCATACTACATTTATCTTCAGTTGAAGTTGGAAGGAGCACATTTGACAACATAAGAACTTCATGAACCTGAAAGCAAACTAATTTATATAGCAAACTGACAAGAATAGAAGAAAGGGAGAAGTTGGAGACGAACAAACACAATCGCACAAACGGAATCATCTATTAAATATTAAAAATCTAGCCGATGTCCAAATAAATTTGAGGGCTCATTGCCTGTACAAACAAATTCAACTTACCTGATTGCGGTGCCCATTAACTATGTGCGAAGAAGCCATTCCATGCGTGAGATCGAAATTAGATAACATATCCTTCAATAGGTTGCTTACATCAAGCTCATATAGTGTCTTAAAAGCTCCAACTGAACCAGAAGATAGTTTGACAAGCATGCCAATCAAACCCTGTCAATCAAGAGGGACGAGATAAGAGACAGATTAAGAAAGAAAGTCTGTGGAGCATGATCGAGTGACAGCTATTACATACATTGTAGGTGGGTTGCGAAAGAGTAGTTCGGCTATTCAAGTTTAGTAGATGTGTGACTGCATTGATTATTCCATGATTACAAAGTTCATCCAGCATTTCAGCAGACCGACTCACTCGCTCAACTATTTTAATCAAACAGAGAGCTGCACTCTCGACCAGCTGTAAATTTAGGGGATGAAAAAGAAGCAGATGTTAGCTATATAGTTGGAAAGCAGCGACTTGATTGTCGCTGTCAATAAAAAAAAAACCAGATACCATAGTTATTCATACCTGTCGATCCTCATACTGAAGGAGATTACACAATGTTGGAACGGCATCCATGAAAAGAGAAGGACCATCGGAAGGAAGTTTCTTACAGATGTTCACCACGGTGGAAAGTGCAACTCTCTAGTGCACAATAAAAAGAAACAAATGAAATTCACTAAGCCATATCATCAATATGAAGAGAGGAAACAAGCAAAGAGATATACACATAAAGACTAACTATCTTAGATATTCACTTACCTGAATACTCGTTGAAAAGAAGTCGATGTAGCTTAAAACAGCCATAATTGCTCCAGCCTGTAAGCAGGGAAGAGGTTGATCCTTTGATATTTTCTGCAATGCTTGCAAACACTGTATTGAAACAATAAAATTAAGTAAGCTAATTAATCCGAAACACAGAATATAATCATGCAAAACTCACAACGCATTGTGATTGTCGCTTATATACAATAACATACCTGCTCAGCTACATCCAAATACTCAATAGCCATCAATCTTTGGCAAAGTGAAGTAACAGCATCATGTCGAATAAGAAGACTTGATGATCGAGGGAACACATCGCACAGATAAGTCATAGCCCTAATAGCCAACAACATTATATCGGGGTTACTCTCATACCCTGCAAGCTTAACAAGGACTGGCGATAACGAGTCGGCCATCAAGCTGGACAACGAGTCCTCAGTACAAAATGACAGCAATTCACATAGCTCGGTGAGCTATATTTATAATAATAATATTATTATTAGCTGATGATAAACACTAAAAGGTAGTGTATGAATCCATTTTAATTAAAAAGACCTATTGAGTTTCTATCCTCTGCATTCTAGGTGCATTGCAGACCTACTCATGGACCGTTTCGGATCCTGAATCCAACTGGAAATAGCCCTAGTCATATCTCGAATCGGACTCGGAATAGGTTACAACAAGGGTCATGGCCGGTTTACAGATTTTTGGATCGTTGAATCGACAATTCATATCGGATAGACCGATGCATGAACGATTTTATCGGTTCAGAACTTGTTCATAAAAATAATAAATAATTTTCTTATTGTTTATTTTATTAGTACTTATAATTTTTTATAAATAACTCTTTAAAATTCATTTAATACATTAAAAACTATTTAAATAATAATTTAAATCTAAATAATAAAGAATAAAAAATAAATAATAAAGTTCATAATTTTTACTAATCATGATGTTTAAAATTCGATTCATTGAACCATCCCGAAACCGTCTAAAAATATCGTAGATCGGATCATTAAAAACATGACCTAGAATCCGATAGTTCATGATCGGATATTGGAACCGACTCCATCGTGAGCAGGCCTAGCTGAGGCATGGTATTTCAATACACCTTACAATTGTGTTACGTTGGATCATCAAAAGTAATGAACTCTATATGGGCATTTAAGCCCACAATTTTGGACTTATTGGACCAAGTCCGATCTGGTTCATATATTCGAAAACCGAATCGTTTCCAATCGAGCCCAAAATCAAAATCCCGACAAAAGAAAAGGTCAGTGACAAATATCCCAACTCATCTGCCCAAAACTCTATATAACTGCCACGTGTCCCATTTGCATGTCTCCCATATTACAAAAAGACATCTCTCTCTCTCTTAGTTTTGTTTACTCTCAATCAACAATGGCGGATATTCATAGACCGGCTCAGACGACGGACGACAAGACCCACCCCGACGATCATCACCACCGCCACGTCATCACTCGTTCAGAAACTCCAATCGCACTCTCCGAACTCCACCGCGCTCATTGGGTACCTCACGCTCTTCATCTCCGCCGCTATCCTCCTCCTACTCGGCGGAGCCACCGTGACCGCCGCCGTCCTCGGTCTCATCTTTCTCTCTCCGTTGATAATCATTTCCAGCCCAATCTGGTTCCCTCTCGCCGCAGTAATCTTCCTCTCCGTCGCCGGATTCCTCTCGTTTTGCGCATTCGCCGCCGTTGCGGTCGGCGGATCTTCCTGGCTTTATAAGTATTTCAGAGGGATGAATCCACCGGGTTCGGATCGGGTTGATTACGCTCGGAGTCGGATCTCCGATACAGCCAGTCATGTGAAGGATTATGCTAGAGAATTTGGGTATTTGCACAACAAGACGAAGGATGCCGCTCCGGGTGCCTGAAAACCCGAATTAGTTTTCGGGTCGGGTTGAATTGTCTTATGTTTGTAATTTCTTTTCGTCTTATGGACCAGTGGAAATTTTGGTCATATTTCATGCCACGAGTAGAAGTTTCAAAAGCTTATCGGCAAAAAATAAAAAAAGCTTATCGGCAAGATGAAAATAATGGTTTTCTCAGTAAACTTTGTACATGATGAGAGTACAAAACGCTTTCTTTCTTTCCGATACACAAAGCACGACCATGAAACTTGTACAATACAACAACATATTAATAACTACAAAGTGAAGAGTTAGTGTCATTTTTGTTTCTTGTCAGAGCTACAATTAGCTGCTAATTCCATCAACCTTTCGTAATCTACTTCCGTCGATCTATACTATAGCTTGAATCCAGACTCCATCCACGATTTTATACACAAGATTGCTTGAGTTGTATCATGAGGCAAACAAATCCTCTGCTTATCGATTTCATCCCCTTTCCCGCAAAACAACTCTTCCGGTATCACCGATGTCGCCTGAACGGCTAAGAAATCTCGAGCCATTACCGAGAGTCTCGGGAAACGTGTACTGTTAACTTTCCACCATCAAGAACATCAGTTGGTATTGGAGCTAGGGATCAGAGAGATATTGTGTCAATTCATCTGTCACGATACTGTTACTAATGCTTGCCCTTCGTTTCTTCCTTGCTATCTCTTCTGCGAAAGAGACGATATTACTTCCGTCTTCCATCTCGTATCCAGGAGTGCCCATAGACGAAAAGTGTGGCAGAATAATTTCCTAGGAAATGGGTTCTGGCTTCTTCCAAAAGTCTCTGAATTTAGACTTTCTGGGATGAGCTCACTTTTGATCCTAGGATCGAGGATTGCGGTCATGTACGTAAATGTATTGCTGACTTGGTTGTTGTAACTCCTTGCCTTCTTGGCCATGTCTTCTGCAATGTCCTTCAGCCAATCGGGACCCACACGAGATTCTTCCGCACCGATTGTCTCGAAATGTGATCCATAAAGAAGAGAATACCCGACTGTAAGAACCCTACTCATGCATATATTGTTTGTGGTTTTGTAAAAAGGCTCCAAATATTGATGCACGATGTTGACAGCGTTCTTCTCAGCCGTGGTCAAAATCATTCTACTGCCAAGTTCATCATATTTCTCGATGAGCGCGTACACGGTCTTACCAGCCTTGCACAAGATATCGAGCAACTGGTAATTGCCGCTCCAGCGTGTCGACGAATCGAGTGGAATCTTCCAGCTGCCTTCCTGGTAACCAGTGGTTAGCTTGATAAAATCTTCAGACATTTCTACAGATGAATTTAACTCCAGTACAAACTCCCTTAGCCTCAAGATTACCGGTTTCGTATATCTTAAGCCATCATCAATTATTAAGTTCAAAGTACGTGCAGCACAAGGCATGTAGCAAAAGGGCACTACTTTTACACCATGTAAGTCCTCTTTCAGAGAGTGGCAAGCATGTATCGCATTCTGACTGTTATCGTGATGTACAGGAAAGAAGTCTGGTCTCGATATTATACAGCTTGAGAACTTTTGTCAGGCTATGGTAAACCTCCGAACCCCCACAAGGATAAGGAATATGACATATGTCGAGAAGTAGCTTTCGAAAAGACCAACTTTCGTCTATCCATTGGCACGTTACACTCATATAAGAATTCTGCTCGTACGAAGTCCAGAAATCGAGAGTGATCGAGACTTTAGAAGAAACTTGATCCATTGCGACCTCGCATCTTCTCGCATGCTATGAAAAACTTCACGGAAAATTGATCTGTACTTTTCACCAGACCATAGCTGAATCGACGGATTTAGAAATTTAAACGAGTTTGCCAACCATTCTTCTTCCAATGTCGAAGGAGGGAGAGAAGCTAATATAAGCCACTTTATGAGTAACCAGTTGAGATGATCGTAATCCACTTGTGGGGTTTTTACTTGCTGAATTTGAGATGATCTTTTCACTACTGCAGTAGTTACTTGAGTTTGTGTCTGTGTTGCTGTTAATGGCTGTGCTTGTCCCTGACCTTGTGATGTTGTCGTCGAATTACTGACTCCATCCCCAATTTTATCATATCCCGGATGCCGATTCGCAAGATGCCTCCCCAAATTTCCTTCAGAACACATTAAGAAAGTATAAGAGAGTGATCAGAGTAAAAAATAACTACGAAAAATAGTTACCAAAAGTTTACCTGTGGCAGTGGCGATAAGAATAGCTTTGTCCACAAAACTTGCATCTCCTACTCTTCCCATCAGGAGCTGTCTCGAAAAACTTTAGATAAACAGATGTCATCGTCTTCTTCCTCTTTGTCGAAGTAGTAGTTACATTTCCCTTCTCCGAAGAGCCCAATCCAATATCAATCGAATCAATGGTAGGAATCAATGCAATATCCATCACTGATTTAGGTTCCAGATCTTCATAACAACAACAACAACTACAAACACATTAGCATACGAAAGATTACTCTTTTTCTTCACTTCATTCAAACAAACAAAAATCAACGAATCGACCAATGTTTCTCCTAATATAAGACCTAGATAATATAATACCCGATAAATTAATAACCTCAAATTAGTAATAAATTTTAGCATATAAAAAATCTGTTTTCCAGATTCTAAACCTAGAAAGATAAATTTTTTTCCTTCACTTCATTTAAAGAAACAAGCATCAATCGACATCAATTTCTCCTAATATTGAAGAAATAAGTTCAATATTTCTCAAAACCAAGCTAACAGAGTGGAAATATCAACTCTAGAGAGCTACAATTAGTCTAAGCTAAAGCTAGCAAACACACTTACACATATACAAACTTTGATTAATTGATCAAAAAAGGATTACCTTTATAAGGTTTATAGGTGTTATTGACACTCCACTCCATTTGGGTACCCTGTAATTTGTGAGTTATTACATCATCATACCCCAAAAAAAAAAAAATCATGAAAATAAGATAAAAAATTCTTACCCAGAATTGAATTTTCTTTGAGGCGAAAGAAAAATGGAGGGAAAATATAAGCTGGATCTGAGCCGAGCGATGGAAAAGAAAGAAAAGAATAAAAACGGAAGCTTTTTTTTAAGCTTCTGAAAGCTTGAGCTTGTAGTTTTTATTACAGAGCCGAGCTTTTAGCTTTTGTGTTTTACATCTAAAAATAAATTGTCGGAGAGAGAGAGACTTTGGCTTTTTACACGTGCGGCACGTGTGTCTGGCTCGGCTTTGTATTGAAAAACTCAACTAAACTCAGTCAACTCGAGCGACTCGGACTGAGCCAACTAACTCATTGGTCTCTCTCAATATGGCTTCAAACTCATGCAACTATTTCCCAAACTAAACGGTCTTATTTTAATTTTTCTACAAATCGTGGATTTTTTATTTTTTATTTTTGAAGTTACGGCGTAAGTCTTTCATAACGTCCGATCGGACAATAATCATAACGACAGTTCATTAAACTACCCGTATGCTAACTGGTTAAAATTTATAAAATTAGATAAGAAAAACACGAGGAATAATTAGGGATCGAAAAGAAGTAGTAGAGTATATATCATTCAAATCCAAAGCAGAAGATTAAAAACAAAACACAAATATCGCGTAATAAGATCATGTTTTTCATAGAATTCAAATCATATTGTGCTACCATGCAACTTGATCATATCCTTTTTTCTTTTCCATATATTTATTCTTTTATTTCCCTTCCCCTTTTATTACATTATTTCCTTATTATTTATTTATTATTTCATTATATTTTATCATTATATTTTTTTTCCTTTTCTATTTCCCTACTTATTTACTTCTATATTCTTTTTTCTTAATATATATTTTATTTCTATCATTTTCTATCCATTATTTTAAAATTCTAATACTATATCCTATATTTTTTTATTTTTATTACTTTTTTCATGATAAATTCATTATATTCTTATTCCTTAAATATACTATTCTTTTCTATTCCTTTTTAAATTATTACTTCGATATATATATATTATTTTTTTCTAATTTTTTTATTAAATTATATTCCTCATTTAAATTTTATTTAATTATTTCAATTACATTTTAATCTATATTTTCTATTCTAATTTCCCAAAACTCATAATTATATACTATATTTTTTATTTTTATTAACAATTTTTTTCTAATAAAATTCATTATATTCTTTTTCCTATTTAATTAAATCCTCTCTTTTCACTTTACTCATATTTTAAATTTATTAATTAAATATATATATTATTTTTCTAATTTTTTATTAAACTATAACTTTAATTTAATTATTTCAAATTATCTATATTTTTCCTATTCTAATTAGATCTCCTACTATTTCTAATAAAATTATATACCTATATTTTTTTAATTTTTATTTAATATTTTCTTTATTTAAACGGAATTCTTAAAATTATTAATAATTAAATATATATTATTTTTTTTTCAAATTTCCCCCCCCCCCATTAAACTATTATTCCTAATAAAAATCCCTATATTTTTTCCTATTATCAATTAACTCATATCTTATTTTTCAACAAAATAAATTTTTAATTCTAATAAATTTAATTTTGAAATATCAAAATATTCTAATTGATTTAAATTAAAATAATTTTCTTTTCATATAATATTTGGTATAATTTAATAATATTTAATCTATATTATTATATAATTTTTTAATATATATTTAAATTATTTATTTTAAATTATAATTTTATCTACTATCTTTTATATAATTAAATAGATAACAATCCATTGATCAATGGCAACAATATTTACTCCCTGCGTGAAATTAATTAACCATGTTAATTCTCTCACCATCAACTACTAATCTCCTCCCTCCCCCCGCGTGAAATGAAATGAAGTCAAGTCAGAAACAATCTAAACAAATCACCCAAACTTTCTAATATAAAACAGCGTAAGAAAATTTATCCAAGAAAAGATTCTTTTCTCTATGGATTGATATTATAGCACGTCATCATTTAACGGTGCATACCATTAATCGATATGTATACTTTTTAAAATTTGCTCAATCATTAAAAAAGTGGATTTTGACCATGGACTCTATATGTACATGCAAAAAGTAATTCGCATGCTCTAAAAATATAAGAAGTTTTTATCCAAAAAGTTTACCAGTAAGTACATAACCAGAATTATATTTTTTTTATTATCTTTCATTCAGCATAAACTATTAAATTAATGCCTCATATCAACAGTGTATCACTAATTGATTTTCCTCATACCAACTCAATGATCATTATCAGATATTTAGGCAAATTTGCAAATTCTAACACAAGTCAGACTTTTGGAACACTCGACCTTGCACAAAAGAACCAGATCTTACGTCAAAAAGCTCGATCTCACATCGGGCATTTGGAAAGCAGACTACACATTAAAACTGGACCTCTAGCATTTCGAAACATGGGCCTTAGTCAAAACCATATCTCGCAAAGCTGCAACAAATGTATCGATATCAATTTCAGTTTCTTCATCACTACGTGAATCGTTGTCGTTCCGATGGAATTTTGGTGTAGTTCCTATCTCCTCTCTTACTGTATCTAGAATTTCTAATTTTTTTAATTTTATAATTTGGTTCATTTTGTCTAAATCTGCAACGAATTCGCTATTAATCGCCTCAAGAGTCGGTCCGGCTTCATCGTCAACTTATATAAAGACAGAAGCTCATGCTCATCCTGTGGAGATGGTCCAAAAGATTCGTGCTGTGGATGTGTGGGAAGAGACACTCTTGCCAATGCAGCTGCTAGAGTTGGTCCTGCTTGGTTAATATGTAAGTTGCTAAATTTGCTATGAAACCATTTCTGGTTGTCTCTTACTTTTGGATATATTTCGACTTGTGGATCATCTGTGTATTGTTTCTTTAGGATTTTATGGGATTGGCAGTGGGAAGTGTGTAGGGTATGCAACCATTATTGAAGTAGATGGTACAATTTTGACAGGTGCTCTTCTTGTGGTTGATCATCGTGGCATGCACAATTCATCCAAGGGGAAATGATCTTTAGTCGAATAAAAAAAAATACTTAATTATAATTGGATGCAACGCGGTGTTATCTGCACTGATTTTGTTAAAATCTAATTACTGGAGAAATTTAAGAAATATAATTCTTTTTACAAAACTCTCTCCCCCCCTCCAGCTCTGAAGCATCGAATCCCCAGCCATAATTTTCATAGGCCACTATCCTAACTTTCTTATTAGGCCCATTACGAGAGACCAAATCCTAACCAAGGCCCAACTGGGATGGCAGATTTCCTCCCAAGTTAGTATTATTAGTTAATACCACATATATAAATTAATTTAACCATGTATTATTATGTATATTACCTAGTAATAAAGTAGTATATCTTATGCTTTAGTCAACTTAACAAAATTTAAACATTTGATGCTGTCCGAAAATTGATCTAGCTGTTGATTCCTGAATCCTAGTCGTACAGATAAGTTCATTATAACTTGTTGTATTATTGTATACCAAGGAAATTAACAAGTGTTTAATTAGGATATATTATCATGTAGTATAATTTACATCAAAAATATCATGTAGTATAATATACATATTATCATAAATAAAATAAAAATTCAAGTGATGTCAAGTTTATTCGCGTTGGTATTGAATATATATTTATGTCTCATTACAAAATCCTAACAACATGTGCATTTTTATATTTATGACTTAAAATATTAGGATTTTTTAAATTTTTTGAGGATGACCTGACAACATGTGCTTCACATTGTTAAGAATAGTTGATGTCTATTATATAAACTCTGTTTTCTTACTATGTACTCAGTTGCATCGCTTAATCAGCAGGAATTATGCAGCATCCGAAATACTACGCTTAAAAGATTAAAGTTAGGGTTTAAATTTTTATGACGTTGAAAAAATTTAAATCGCATCGCATTTTTTAGACAAATCTATCTAAATTTAATTTCTTAATAAGAGATTATTAAATGAAATTTATTACGTAGTACTTAAGATTTGAATGTATATCTTTTTTGTTAAATAATTTATTTGTATAAGTCTTTTAAAAATCTAAAATTTATTAAAATTTACTAAGATGATCTATAAAAAAAATTAATGATAATGCAATATATTTTTAAATCAAATCATTTTATTAAAATCAATGAAATTGAAAACTCATGATTTTATTTGTGTAGCATATCATTCGTTAGACTATTTTAGTGGGTTCAAATTGTATAATGATAAATTATTGGATTAAAAAACTATAAGGACTGAAATAATTTTTTGAAAAAACTGTGGGTTCATAGGAACCCACAATCTTCAACATGGCTCCGCCATTGGCTATAATAATCCCTAGAAAGAAGATCAATAAGATCATAGTTAATGAAATGCAAATAAATATAAATATGTTTAGGCCTGATATGACAATCTTTAATTTATCCTCAAAAAAAATGACAATTTTTAACTTAAAATGGTTTAAACTTTAGAATCAAATTACTTTGAGGTGAAATCAGAACTTCAACTTCATGTTCTTTTATTTCTTATTTTTTTTTATTCAGTTTGAAATACTATGACACTGCAATTGCTTTGTTTTTTTTCATTTCAGGAATCTTTCACGGAACCTCATGACAGATCGGACATTTTAATCAATGGGGCCATGGCACGTATACGTCTATGCATTTACTATATTAAACGAGTAGACTTTTCAATGAAGCCCTCAAGTCAACGCCAGAAAAACTTCACATGGACGTGCTGATGAGGCTCATCAATTATACAGTGTACCAGTGGTTCATTGAAATTTCATTGATGCTGACAATTCTTAATTGATTCCAACACTTAGTTGTTTTAGGTTTGTCATAATGTCAATTATTGGGTAGATATAGTTTTGCAAGAATCTTTTGGTGGTTGAGCATAGTCATGATTTCTTGTCTTATATGAGGACAAGGGGGTTTTAGTTTAATTCGACTATAGTTAAGGTCCTCTCTTTAGAGCTTCATGTATATTCGTCGAATTTACGATCTCTGTTGTATTCTCTTTTAATAATAAAATTAAAATCATGTATAAAAAAATAGTATATATGTCGAAATCTAAATGGAGTAAAAAACTCTTTAAATTAATATCGATAAATTAATAAAATTTTAAAATAATAAATTTTCGGTCTGATTGCTAACATAAAAAATTAAAATTATAAAATAATAAGATAATAATTTTTTGGGAATCCTTTATAATTTTTGATCCCAGAAAATCATAAATTAATAATTCATAAAAAAAAATAATATTACATCTATTAAATATTATATTGTTTGTTTTCCTTTAAAGTCAGTTATTTGGAGCCATCACACCAAATAAAACACAAGACAACTATGAGTCCCAGGTCGCCGTAACGTAATTCTAAAAGAGTATAGAATAATTTGTGTTTTTATTGTGATATGTACAATATAATTACTTGTTTATAGAAAATAGAATTACGTTAATCGATTAAAAATTTTAAATTAATAATTATTAATTTATCATAAATTAATAACTTCTAAATTAATAAATTTTCGATCGATCTCAATGTATAAAGATGACGTGATACATCGTGTGCACCTAATAATTTATCTCCTTATTGAGCTTAGTCATTTGGAGAAATCTTTACTCACTCACTATAAATAATCATGTCTTCATTTATAAGTTCCCAGACACAACAACTACCGTATAAATAATAATAATAATAATAATAATAATAATAATAATAATATACTAAAAGGAACTTTGTGATGATGGCGGGAATGGGAATGCTCTGGTTATACTCAATACTTATGATGTGTTTTTTACTCCGGCCAATTCCAATATTCCCAACAGCCAGCGCAGAGGACGCTGCCGCCGCCGCCGTAATTCCTGACAGAAATGGTTGTCGCCGCCAATGTGGTAACCTCAGTGTTCCTTACCCGTTTGCGATCAACGATACAGAATGTGCACTGAACAAAAACTCCCTTTACGTTTTGGAATGCAACGACACCACTCAGTCTCTATTTGCAGGGAACATTCCGGTTTACAACATATCGCTTGAGGATGGAACAATGGACATCGGTATGTTAATATCATACAAATGTTACAACGAGGCGGGCGAAATGACACTGGAATTTCACGAACCACGATAACTATGAGGAAAATTTTCAAGTTCTCAAACAGCAGAAACAAGCTCATCGGCCTTCGGCTGCGATACGTTGGCCTTTATGAGTGATAGAGATGGTACTTTTGGCAGTGGTTGCATCACCTTATGCAATAACTCTTCGCAGATTAAGGAAGACACTTCTTGTTCAGGTTTCGGATGTTGCCAAACCTCCGTACCTAAGAGCTTAAGTAACCTAAAAATTTCTATTGGGAGTTATAAACAACCATACAGATGTGTGGGGATTCAATCCATGTGGATATGCATTTTTAGCTGACGAAAAGACTTTCCAACGTGTCGACTTTAAATATGTCTGATAATCCAGAACAGTTTGGAAAATGTTCAAATGTCGTAGTTGATTGGGTGGTTGAAGAGAAGAATTGCACGGAGGCAGCTATGGGAACTGGATATGCTTGCTCTGCTATTAATACTGATTGCGTCTACTCCGAGAATGGTCAGGGCTATCGCTGCCTTTGCAAGCCAGGATTTCATGGAAATCCATATCTCTCTGACTCTGAAGGATGTCAAGGTAACTTTTGATCTGTAATATTATTGTCTGATTATATATATATATAGATATATATTCCTCCATCTAAAATAGTTGTCAATTTTTCTGTACAAAAATGAATATATATATATATATATAATTGACAAGTATTTTTGGGACGGAGTACATCTCTTAGAGCTCACGTTAAATTGTAATTTTGTCTGGGGATTCAGACATCGATGAATGCAAGGAACCAGGTCGATATCCCTGTAAAGGAACTTGCAAAAACATACCTGGGAATTACACGTGTGAATGTCCATTAGGAATGCATGGGAATGGTAAAGATGGTTGTCAGGGCTTTCTTGTTTCTACAATTGTCATAGGTAAACCACCTTCGACAATTCGCAAATTTTCTATTAAATTTCTTTCGGCTATATATAATAGAAGTTGCTAATTGATGAGGGGGCGATTCAACTGTCTAAGAGATCTAACCTGGTCCACAGGAGATCAATTCAGCACAACTCGTGTCGGAGCACAAGAAATCCTAATTGAATATTTGCATTATTTAAGAGTTTTGTTTTGATCTAGCATGTCTTTATCTGGCATTTTATTTTCCTGATGCAGTTGCTGGAGCAGTAATAGTTGGCTTCCTACTTGTTCTTTTATTTTATCATTATGTGCAAATGGAGGATCAAACAGAAGAATTTTATAGAAAATGGGGGTAAGCTATTAAATCACCAAAGAGTGAGAATTTTCACCGTGGCAGAGCTGGAAAAAGCAACCAATAATTACCACAAGAGTAACTTACTTGGGGAAGGAGGGTTTGGTTATGTCTACAAAGGAGTTTTAGCAGATGGAGTCCAAGTTGCAATAAAGAGGCCCAAAGCAATAATGAACAAGGATCAACTGTCTAAAGAATTTCACCAGGAAATTGACATGGTTTCACAGGTAAAGCACAAGAATGTTGTCAAGCTTTTAGGACTCTGCCTCGAGACCAAAGTGCCATTGATGGTCTACGAATTCATTTCAAATGGAACTCTCTTCCACCATATCCACAACGACAAGTCCGATATAGTCAAAGGCTGGAAAGTTCGTTTAAGAATTGCCTCGGAGACTGCACTCGCACTTGACTATTTACATTCTTTGGTGCATCCTCCAATAATTCATAGAGATGTCAAGTCAGCCAATATACTTCTAGACGACAATTATACGGCCAAAGTATCCGATTTCGGCGCATCTGTACTAATGTCTCCTGATCAATCCATTGCTACTAAAATTCAGGGCACATTCGGGTATCTAGATCCTGAATACCTATCCACAGGTATTTTAACCGAAAAGAGCGATGTGTATAGCTTCGGAGTTGTTCTTGTGGAGCTTTTAACAGGTGCGAAGCCAAGTGGGGGTACTGGTAATAATAATACCATTCCATGTTTTTTATCCGCCATGGAAAACAATAATCTCAGTCAGATTCTTGGATTTGAGGTAGCTGATAAAGGAGAGATGGAGGAGGTGGAAGATGTTGCTGATCTGGCAAACCAATGCCTAAATAGAATCAGCGTTCAAAGGCCGACCATGAAGGAGGTTGCAGAGAAGCTAGCAGCGCTCGAGAAGTTGCAAGAAAGCTTGCGGTCGCAGCAAAATAGCGATGAGACCGAGCATTTACTCGGCGAATCCTCTAAGATTTATGGAGAAAACATTCCCAAGAATAATGTTGAATCGGCTAAAATAGAAAGTCTCATATCCTTTGAGATTGAAGATTACTCTTATAGTGGTTGATCCGCTTTAGGAAATGCTAGCTACTGCCGAGGAACAGGACAAGGGGAAGTAAAAACGATTTATCATTTTCAGAATATATTGTAAAAGATGTATCAATTTAGTAATCCAATCATTTTACTCTCTAGCTTTTTCTTGTTTTTGTTTGGCTCTTCACCCGTGGTCACGTATTCCCGACACATCCGCAGCAGCTTTACGTTAGTTGGCTATTTTCGTCAAACCTCATTAATTCCATCGAATATATGATTTGATCCTCCAGTACAAGTCAGAATGGAAAACTAGTTATTAAAGAATCCTGGTTGATTCATTCCTATTTTGTTGAAGATTTGATTTGATTTGAAGTATTACTTAGTTTCCTTATTAGGAATAGGAAACTAGTTACCAAAAGGAAGTCAACGGCCATAGGATTCTGTTGTGTAGGAATTCCTATTTCAGTGGGATTCGATTTGAAGGTGATTACGAATTAATGTCGAAGATCTTGATTTGATTCATACGGTTTGGAGCAGTATATAAAGAAGACAAAGAAGACAAACCATTCAAGCACTTTTCACCTTCTTCCTTGAGCATAAACGAGAGCACTCATCAAACTTTAGAGAGTTATTTATTACGAGTGCATTGTCGTCGCAACACCTGTGATCCGAAAGAGGGTTACAAGCAAGTCCTTGCCCGTTTGGTAAGGCACGTCGTGTAAGTCCTAGACTCGTGTTAGTTTAGGTCGTGTGAGGTAAAGAGCGAAGAATACACTTAGTAAAATAGGGAGTCGGTTATAGATGAGCGAGTTGTAACCCGAGTACTTGCCTATTGTTTCAAAAATAGTGGAATACCGTTTTTACCTCTGGGCTAGGCCCCGCAGATGTAGGGAAACCGAACTGCGTAAACATATCGTGTGTTGCTTTATTTTTCTGCACTCGTTTTTATCTTATCGCGCTAACGGGCTCCCGTGAGCACACCTGTTATTAACTCCGTGATTACGGTCAGTATCCCCTTCAAGTGGTATCGAGCGGGCTCGAGAAAGCGTCTCGAGAAAAGATCTTGCAGATATCGACTATGGAAGATAAGATAGAAGAAGGTGGCTCAACCACTCGGCCTCCGTTGTCGACGGACATCAACTATGACTACTGGAAAAACAGGATGAAGTGGTACATGAAAAGCCAAGATGAGGCAATCCGGCGTGCTACACGAGTACCGTGGACACCCCCCACGGTGACCACGAAGGCGTGGTGACAGTCAAAAGTGAGGATCGGTGGACGTGCGTGGAGATAACCATCTGCTCGACCAACAAGTAAAGCCGTTAGCATCATCCAATGTGCAGTTCGTCCCAGCGTATACAAAATCATTCAAAACTTTGAAACCGCCAAGGAATCATGGGATGCACTCCGACTCACTTACGAAGGATCAAGATCGGTTAGACAATCCAAGCTGCATATTCTCTCAAACAGGTTTGAATCTCTTACTATGAAAGATGATGAAACCATTGCTGATTTTGAAAAGAATCTTCGATACATCGCTAATGAATCTACTCGCTCTTGGCGAGGTAATCCCGGAATCTAAGCTGGTGAGGAAAGTGTTGATTTCACTTCCGAAAGATTCAACTCGAAGATGGATGCAATTAGCGAATCAACGAGTTCGAGAATATGCGTTTTGATGATCCGATGGGTAAACTCGGAACCCATGAGATGACACTGGATATGAGAAACAGGGACAAGCCCAAATCAAAATCCGTCGCTTTTAGATCCGGTGTGGAAGCAGTACCGTGCGCACGAGAGGAAGAACAATTTGTCCGTGATCAGCTGGCTCTTCCGACCAAAAACATGGGTAAGATGTACAGAAATTTAATAAGCCCAAATACGGAGATTATTCATCCCCCAATGTTCGAAGGATAATCGAAACGTCCAATCAAAAACTGAGCTCGAAGGTAGCGGACGGAGATTTAAGCAGGGTGAAACCAGTGAAGCTAGAACCAGATTCAAGAAAGAAAAGATTCAATGTCATGAGTGTCAAGGTTTCGGGCATATGGCCGCAAAGTGTGCAAACACCCTTGAGAAACAAAAGAAGTCTTTTATTTCTACATGGAGCGATGAGGAGACAACCGAAGATGGGTCCGAAACAAGTGACAATGAGAGTGAAATTGAATTTCCTACTTACAAAGCACTTCACAGCCCATGCACTCGTGAACACAGGACTCGTCCGCACGTACAAGTCACGAGAAATCCAGGAATCGGAAGATGACTCGGACAGTGATGAAGATGAAGACATACATACCGCTTTCAAGAATCTTCTTGAAAAAATGAGTGAGTCCTCGCGTATCAATCATCTTCTAGTTGATGAAAATGAGCAATTAAAGGAAGAACGACGAGACTTCGACAAAATAACGAAAAATACGAGAATGAGATCAAGCAACTGAAGTCGGACTTGGCTGAATCCGAGAAGAAAATTGAAGAAGCTAATCAGTGTCATTAAGAGATTCAACCAGGGAAAAGGAAAACTTGATGAGATTCTGACTAATGCCACTCCAAAGAACAATGTTTTCGGGATCGGACACAAAGCTCCAAAGACGAAACAGGAAACACCTGCGAGCACAAGAAGAAAACAACAAAACGCAAAATCATATGCCATTATCGTGACAAACCTGGACACATCGGACCATGGTGTTACGAACGACAGAATGATATTCGAAGGCTGATCTCCACTCTCCCAAACAAAGCGCCTAGAAAGAAGGTCGATATTGTCAACCACTCTCAACCTAAGGTTTGGGTCCCGAAAAAGGAATTGAAAAGTCTCATGTGCAGATTTTCATCAAAACGTATGAGCGATTGGTATTTTGACAGTGGTTGTTCTCGACATATGACGGGAGAAGAAGAACTGTTAAAAAATATAGTGTTTAAAAACAGGGGAACCGTCACTTATGGAGATGGAAGTTCAAATTCTATAATCGGAGAAGGAAACTTGCCAGTATCTTCAAAGTCTAAAATAAAAAATGTTCTTTTAGTGGAAGGACTTAAGCATAATCTGATTAGCATAGCACAAATATGTGATGAAGACTGTGAAGTCGGTTTCAAGAAGCACGGGTGCAAGGTAATTAACGATCAAGGAACGAGTGGTCATGACAGGTACACGACAATCCGACAACACCTATACTTTAAATGAAGATGTAAAGTGTCTAAAGACTAGCGTCGAAAATCTTCAAACATGGCATAAGAAACTTGGGCATGTAAGTTACGAAAATTAGCAGATCTATCCAAAACTGGATCCGTGAAAGGACTACTCGTGCTCACACATGATCCCGACATCACTTGTGGAGATTGTCAACTGGGAAAGCAGACCAAGGAGAAGCATTCTAAAGTTCCTTTCATCACCACGGAGAGGCCTCTACAACTTCTCCATATTGATCTGATGGGGCCAATGCAAACTCCAAGCCTTGGAGGTAAGATCTTATGTATTTGTGTGTGTTGATGATTTTTCCAGGTTTACATGGGTGGACTTTCTTAAAGAAAAGTCAGATGCTCCTAATGCCATCATAAAGCTGTGCACCAAACTAAACAATGACAGACGCAACACTACCGGGACTATCACTAGAATCGAGAGTGATCATGGAAAGGAGTTTGAGAATGCCGTGGTAACGACATTCTGCGAGCACAGTGGCATTGCACATGAATTTTCAGCACCCATTACACCTCAACAAAATGGAGTGGTGGAAAGGAAAAATAGATCTCATTACAGAGATGGCCCGTACCATGATCCATGCTAGGAAACTCAGCTACAAGCTATGGGGAGAAGCTATGTCAACCGCTTGTTACATCATAAATAGAGTACACCTGCGACCACACACTAACAAAACTCCTTATGAAATCTGGAAACGAAGAAGCCATCGGTCAAGTACTTTCATGAATTTGGCAGCCCATGCTATATGTTAAAAGATAGAGAACCACGAAGAAAACTCGACTCCAAAAGTGAAAGGGGAGTATTTGTTGGTTATTCGAGTAAATAGTAGAGCTTATAGAATTTTCATTGAAAGAACTAATACTATCACTGAATCAATCAATGTTGTGTTTGATGACAAGCGAGGTAAACACGGAAAATAAAGAGGATGGTGAACCTGGAACATGTCAACTTCGGACTAACGATAACACACCTAGTGTGGGAGCGTTAGGAACCGAAGGTGTTAACAGGAATGAAAACACACCTAGTGTGGAGGCATTACTGTGAGCACGGACACCAGGAACACTCAGGAGAATCCGTACTGTCGTCACAAACTCAAATGTTTACCCCTCAATACGCATTCAGAAGAATCATTCAACTGATAGATATCATCGGAGACATCTCGAAAGAAGAACACGAGGAGTACCAAGGAAGAACTATAGAGATATGATGAATTATGTGGCATATACTTCGAAGATTGAACCAAAAAAGGTTGAAGAGGCTTTGAATGATGAACACTGGATTCTTGCTATGCAGGATGAACTTCATCAATTTGAGCGAAACAAAGTATGGGAATTGGTTCCTAGACCAAAGGATGGCAACATAATTGGCACAAAATGGATCTTCAAGAATAAAACCGACGAACAGGGCAATATCACAAGAAACAAAGCTAGACTTGTTGCTCAAGGCTATACACAGGTAGAAGGTATAGATTTCGATGAAACCTTTGCTCTCGTTGCTACGACTTGAATCTATTAGACTGTTGATTGCTGTGGCTGCATATGGGAACATCACATCTGTATCAAATGGATGTCAAGAGTGCCTTTCTTAATGGGTACTTGAATGAAGAAGTGTATGTTGAGCAGCCAAAGGGCTTTACAGATCCGACCTATCCGGATCATGTCTACAAGCCGACCAAGGCTCTATATGGTCTCAAACAAGCTCCACGAGCATGGTATGAACGACTGTCAGTATACCTGTGCCAACAGGGCTATCGAAGAGGTGGAGTTGATAAAACACTGTTTCTCAAATCTACTGAGGAAGAATTGACCATAGCCCGGATTTATGTTGATGATATCATCTTTGGTTCAACTCGTGAAAAGGAGAGAAAACAATTCGTGCACAGTATGGCAAGTGAATTCGAGATGAGCATGGTAGGTGAATTAAACTACTTCTTGGGCTTTCGGATCAAGCAAGGAAAAGAAGGTACTTCTATCACTCAAGAGAAATATGCCAAGAATCTTGTGAAGAAATTTGGGTTAGAATCTTCAAAACCCATGAGAACTCCAATGGGTACAAATGAGCATTTGTCTAAAGATATTGACGGAGAAGATGCCGATCCAACACTTTATAGAAGCATGATTGGCAGCTCGTTATACTTGTGTGCCAGCGGACCCGACTTGTGTTACAGTGTAGGAGTGTGTGCACGATACCAAGCTAATCCCAAACAATCACATGTGAAAGCAGTGAAAAGAATCGTGCGATATGTTTCGAGAACCACGAGTTTGGGGCTTTGGTATTCAAAAGATACAAATGGAGTGTTAGCAGGTTACAGTGATGCCGATATGGCAGGATGTGTTGATGATCGGAGAAGCACATCGGGAGGTTGTTTCTATTTGGGAAGCAATCTAGTGTCTTGGTTCAGCAAGAAACAGAACTCGTGTCTTTATCCACAGCTGAAGCAGAATATATTTCAGCCAGCAGTTGTTGTGCACAATTACTCTGGATGAAACAAATGATGGAAGAATATGGCCTGGAGCAAGGTGTGTTAACGATCTATCGTGACAACACCAGTGCCATAAGCATATCGAAGAATCCTGTGCAACACTCCAAAACAAAACACATCCAAGTTCGTCATCACTTTATAAGAGAGCTTGTCGAAGAAAAGAAAGTGAGCCTGGAATATATCTCAACGGAAAAACAACTTGCGGATATCTTCACAAAAAGTCTAGATGCAAATCGCTTTGAGTTCTTGAGAGGAGCTCTTGGACTTTGCACCATGACGTGACAATTGAGATAAGTGCTTCATCCTTGTATATACCATCTTATATTTTCTGTTTCAATTATCAAAAACAAAAAAAAAGGAGAAAATCAAAAAACAAAAAAAATATTGTGCTGAGAACCCTGCTAGTACAGAGGGTATATTCGATAATGTTGTGTCGGCTCATCCGGCTTCCACAGGGGATGATATCGACACCGTGGCTCCTCACCGTGCTGAGGACCTGTTGAATGAGGATCTCGCTCCCGCCGAGGGGGAGTTTATTGCTCGCTGAGGCAGATGCTGAAGGAGAACACCCGATTGACACCGGTGTTTCTGCAAGTATGGACATTGCTTGGGTTGGTCGTGTCTAAAGAAGACCCCGTGGCCACTATGCCTGAACCGTTGCCGAGCCTCCTGTCAACACAGGGAGGTCCGTGAAAAGAAAATGCCCGTGACTAGATCGCGTCCGATGCTCCGTGGCCACGGGAAAGGGTAACTCAGAAGAAGAAGAAGACCAGAAAATCCTCACAAGCAAATCCGGTAGAAGCCGTCGATCCTCTCGACATTCTGGCCATTGCACGAGCCACACTTAGATTCCCGAGATGGAAAGAATACCGACTGAAGAAGCACAGATGCTGAAGCCGAGTGGCTCGAAGCTAGAACACAGGGGAGTGTCTCTGGCTTGTTAAGAACACTGTTCTTGTTCTTTGACGGACTTGTTTTACACTATTTTTGGTCCGTCATCACCGTTGCCCGACTATGATTACTTTTATGATGATTGATCTTTCTGTTGACTATCTCTTTGGCGATTTCTTGACAAAAAAGGGGGAGATATATGTGCCAACATCATTCGTGCGGGCACGACGCAAAAAGATGTGCAAGTCAATTCTGTGTTCCTTGGGTGTGTCTGCACACTTGATTTGCCGTGTCTCACTGGACGTGTGATTCTACAGAGTTGATTCTTTTTGCGACTTTCTACTAGTTTCCATGGACTTATTACTTTCGTCTCCTTGTATTCCGCTGTGCATGCTTATTCTCGTGGGGAGTTCAGGCATTTGTAATATCATGTTGATTGAAGGATCTTGGAGGTTTTTGCCAAAAAATGCCAAAGGGGGAGATTGTTGCTGCAAACTGCTATGGCTAATTCACCTGTGGTCACGGTATCCGTCGACACAGTGTCGCGGCAGTTTACGTTAGTTGGCTATTTTCGTCAAACCTCATTAATTTCATCAGATATGATTTGATCCTCCAATACAAGTCCGTAATGGGAAACTAGTTATTAAGAATCCTGGTTGATTTATTCCTATTTTGTTGAAGATTTGATTTGATTTGAAGTATTACTTAGTTTCCTTATTGGAATAGGAAACTAGTTATCAAAAGAGAAGTCAACCGGCCATAGGATTCTTGAGTAGGAATTCCTATTTCAGTAGGATTCGATTGAAGGTGATCACGAATTAATAGGAGATTCTGATTTGATTCACACGGCTTGAAGCAGTATAAATAGAAGACAAAGAAGACAAACCATTCAAGCACTTTTCACCTTCTTCCTTGAGCATAAACGAGAGCACTCATCAAACTTTGGAGAGTTATTTATTTCGAGTGCATTGTCGTCGCAACACTCGTGATCCGAAAGAGGGTTACAGCAAGTCCTTGCCCGTTTGGTAAGGCACGTCGTGTAAGTCCTAGACTCGTGTTAGTTTAGGTCGTGTGAGGTAAAGAGCGAAGAATACACTTAGTAAAATAGGGAGTCGGTTATAGATGAGCGAGTTGTAACCCGAGTACTTGCCTATTGTTTCAAAAATAGTGGAATACCGTTTTTACCTCTGGGCTAGGCCCCGCAGATGTAGGGAAACCGAACTGCGTAAACATATCGTGTGTTGCTTTATTTTTCTGCAACTGTTTTTATCTTTGCCGCGCTAACGGGCTCCTGTGAGCACACCTGTTATTAACATGTGATTATGCCAGTATCCCCTTCAAATTGTTATACAAATCACTACATGAATTTGGATTGCCCTCAGAAGACTTGCAGTAACTTATTAGCTGTCTCTAAAATGTCTTTATATGTATGTTCAAATTCAGCTCATGGACCACATTCTGATGATATCCTTTTGGAATAATTTGGACACTCTTTATCTATCGTCAATTCGTCATTCATTTTTTTAACGGAGGCCTATCACAATTGTTTCGAAGTTCTTAATGTTACTGATACAGTTTTTAGCGTTCCTAACAAAGACAATGAAATTTCTATTCCAACTGCATGCGACAGTATGTAAAATCCAGTGTAAATTGACTCAACTGACAGAAGAAAATGTCTTGCTAATCTTTATAGTTGGAGATATTAGATAAAACCAGAAACAAGCAAATCATCTGTAAGCTAGTTGCTTTCTGATTGACTATGAGATATTAACTATGTTAAAATTACCTACAAGCCAGCAATTGTCAATCACGCTCATACCGAAATCTATTTCCAGTAATGTGCTACCTCTGTCCCTAATTACTTGTCACTTAAGCAAAATGCAAAGTGACAAGTACTTAGAATGGAGGGAGTCAGATAAATATTCTCCTATGTCTCGCTAATACATGTTTTTTTAGTTTTTCTAGATAAGAAATGACGTACACCTTCACTAATATTGACTAAATACATATATTTTTGAATGTATGAATAAAAAGCTAAAAAATCATGTATTAGCAGACGGAGGGAATAGTAAATAACAGAACAAGAATAAGTTTGCAGACTTGAAACTTCTTTGGCATAAATGTGGGATTGTTATATATGGTTCTAATGACTCTGAATTGGAAAATACAGAAAGTAAACTATGTACAGTAGTAGAAACTAAACATTTTTAACTGATTCTCCCTATCTTCATCTTTTCTCTTCTAATATCTTCCTCATTTGCTCTAACTCAAGATTTCTGCGTCGGCGACCTTTCTCTCCCCGATAGACCTTGCGGCTACCTATGCAAGAAAGTAGCCAAGGTTACCGAAAACGACTTTGCTTACTTGGGTCTAGGAAAAGCTGGAAGCACAGCAAATATCATCAAAGCAGCCGTGACGCCAGCATTCGTTTCGCAATTCCCGGGTTTGAACGGCGTAGGAATTTCCATGGCTCTTTTAGATCTTGCTGTCGGAGGAGTTATTCCAATGCACACTCACCCGGCAGCTTCAGAAGTCCTAATAAAAGTGGTTGTGTAGTGACGTTCAATGTTTGGTTCCATATGGCTGTTCTTAGTTTTTCATCTTTGCATCTATCGACAATGATAAATAACCACGTCAGCCTAAACACTTTCCGGTTTGAAATAGAACCGGTTGCGTCAAACCGGCGATTCTCATTTCAGACCATACTGAGGTGATCTTAAACAGTAAGTCAGTAACTTATGAAACAAGTAAACAGTAACGTACGAAACAAGTAATTCCCAATGACCAACTCTACATAAAAGGACATTAAAATCTTATGATTCAACTCGGTCTTAGTTCATTCAAAAGTCCTTTTTTTTAACCCATTTGCTTGAATAAAACTATGAGACACGACTCCATACTTCGACCTTCCCTGTATTGCCGCCACAAGCCCTGGCCCTGACACCACTCAGTCCTCTCCCCCGGCCACCACTACTACCACCTCGGTCACCACCAGATGTATGAAACAACAATTATCAAAGTAAGAATAACTAACAGAAGAGAATAGTAGTTAATCATATGTAGAGGGTTAAAAGAGAACGGCCTACCTCGGCTGTACGGCCATGATCGACCTTCCCTGTATCGCCGCTCCGACCCCTGGCCCTGCCACCCAGTCCTCTCCCACAGCCCCCACTACTACCACCACCGAAGTCTGAAACGATAATTATCAAAGTAAGAATAACTAACAGGAGAATAATAGGTCACATGTAGAAGTTTAAAAGAGAAAGGGGCCTACGTCGGCTGTACGGCCATCATGGCCACCGGATCGGCCGCCGCGTCCTCTCCACCAGCCCCTGTGAGCGCCTCCTCGATTCAATGGGAGATCATCAAATGTCTGAAGAAACACCAGAGAATGATAAATAAATAAAAGAATGGAGAAACTGTTCTCAAAATAACAAAGCATATGTAAGGAAGGCAAGGGTGCATTATTAGTTATTAGTAGTAACAGAATAAGGTATCTGTTGTGAAGGCGAAGGGACAAAACTAGAAGGTGGTTGAACCCCAGCGGGTGCATTATTAGTACCAGAATCTGGTTGAACCCCAGCGGTTGCATTATTAGTACCAGAATCTGGTATCGGTTGTGATGGAGGTGAAGGATAACCCGCAAAACTAGAACGTGGTTGAACCCCTGGGAGTGCATTACTAGTAACAAAATATGGCATCTGTTGTGACGGAGAACCCACAAAACTAGAAGGTGGTTGAGGTGTATTAAATCCTTGCCAGTAAGCCCAGGCATTGTCATTAGATGTTGGAGGTGATGAAAACCACAATCCCAAAGGTTGAGGTCTTGAGTCGGGAACTCCTAGCGGTATGTTGGAGCTAAAATGTGTCACAGGCACACTACCAGCTGTTGGCAAGCTTGTAGATGCAGGAGTAGAGGGATTATAAGTAGTCTGGACAAAAGTTTTCATAAACTAAGCTATAATTCAGCTGATAAGAAATAAGCAAAGTCTTTCAAGTTTTGATCAGTCTTATTCACTCGAATGATAGCAGGATAGGCAAGGATGGTGCGCTCTGTGAAGGAGGAGATGAAAACCATGATCCCAAAGGTTGAGGTCTTGAGTCGGGAACTCCTAGCGGTATCTTGGAGCTAAAATGTGTCACAGGCACACTACCAGCTGTTGGCAAGCTTGTAGATGCAGGAGTAGAGGGATTATAAGTAGTCTGCACAAAAGTTGTCATAAAATAAGCTATGATTCAGCTGATAAGAAATAAGCACAAGTCTTTCAAGTATCGATCAGTTTTATTCACCCGAATGAAAGCAGGATCATCGGGCAAGGATGGCTCTGTGAAGGAGGTGACTTTAAAACCTGCAAATCCTGAAATTCCATCAAAAACATAATGTGAAATCACTGAACTGACATGTATATAAGCAATGGAAAACTTTGAAGGACCACACTCCACGGTCTATACCTTGACATCAGTTCCACGAAAGTACATGTAATCATACACTTTGTCACTTGGAAGGATCTGAGGGCCATCCTTTCTCCGTCCCTCTGTCCCAAATGATCTAACTGCAAAGCAACAAAAATT
This sequence comes from Oxalis stricta, assembly GCA_024708375.1. Lineage (NCBI taxonomy): Eukaryota > Viridiplantae > Streptophyta > Magnoliopsida > Oxalidales > Oxalidaceae > Oxalis > Oxalis stricta. The sequence goes on along the minus strand of JANIEQ010001336.1, from coordinate 1,574 downwards.
GCATATTAGTACAAAGAGCAGAAAGTGAGAACAAAGAACATGATTCTTTAGGTAAGTCTAGCTATCCTACGGAAAAACCAGTCAACAACACTAAACAAACACAGTTCATTTCAATATTTGATTCATATAGATCTAACTAAAAGCCAACACAAGGGATTAGCAATTATGAAAAAGTGACGGCCTAATATTCAATGGGGAAAAAAACCAAAAGAGAAGTATGAATAAAATATACAACATCATCTATATCCATAAACCAAATAGGACTTAAAAGCTTCAAGAATGCGAGCGAGTATCTTTGGTCTTCACAATTTAAGACACACAGCTTGTATGACGACAACATCTCCATGGAATATCCAAAATGTGAATAACATCTTCCAATTTCATATACACAGTATTGTAGTGTGATAGTGTGTCTAACAACATATACATGAACCAAACATGACTGAAAATATCTAGAATGTGAGTTCGTTCAGTCTCTTCACGGTGTGTGCGTGAATAGCTCGCTCTGCAACTCCGAGAACTGTAAGCACAACACCTCATACAAAATCCAACCGTTTCTTCGTCCAAAACAAAATTTCATGTGATTCTAGGCAGCTAGAAATGCGATCATGCAGGATAAACGATACTAAACACACAAATCCACAAACCAAACAGGACTCTTCACTCTCATACATATAACAACACAACAATGTAAAGGTGAGAAAACAGCACCGTTTTTGAGGCTGATGGCCGAATTGACAGTGTCGACGTAAGCGAATACGCCATGGTAACGGACTTCGGACTTTGAAATCAAGCTAAGGTAGCTTCCTATGTACTGATCATAAGCTGCTGCTGAATCTGAAATTTCAGTCGTGCTCGCCGCCATTGTCCTTCGTCTTCGTCAAGAATTTCACTCTCTCTTAACTCTCACTCTCTCTCTCTCTCTCTCTTCCCGGGAGAGACTGATTTGATTTGTGTTTTGCGTTTTCATTCACTGGTCAAGGATTTTAAATGATGAAAATGTACAGTCTGATGTGGGACCCTGTAGGGCCTATACAAGGAGCCTGTGAAGTGTCCACGTGGAATATAGGGCCCATATCGGCCCATGATAGTCGACATAATCTACACCTTAGTAAATGCAGGCAATTATCGCGAGAGCTCGTCCCGAGTTGTAATCTTATTTAAATGTTACCGAGTGGTAGGTTTGTTTAATATTCTACGGTCACGATTTGTAGTATTATTTAAATGTTACCGAGTTGTAGGCTTGTTTAAGATGCTTCGGTCACGATTTATAGGCTTGTTTTAAATGTTTCCAAGTTGTAGGCTTGTTCTAATATAATGTTGCCCAGGGTATTTTAGTAATCTAATAGCTTTACCCATTCATCAACACTACCAATCCAAACGCACAATATGATTCGATAAATTTATCCACGTCGAATCCGTTTAATGCAAGCAATTCTCGCAAGATCTCGTCAAGAACTATATTCCTACATGACTACATCGTAAAAGAGAGCTGGCCGACGTAAAACAACCGAATCCAGAACACATTCTTAGAATTCATTCTGGAATTCCATTTCACGTTCAATAACAGAAGG
>JANIEQ010001330.1:0-12928 GCA_024708375.1 Oxalis stricta | reverse complement strand
TCTCAACAAGCCTACAACTCGGAACAGTCAACAAGCTTACATTTCGGAATGCTAATCTTTCAACAAGCCTACAGCTCGGACAATTCTTAACAAGCCTCTTAACTCTGAATAAAACTCTTAACAATCCTACAACTCGGAATGAAGAATCTTAACAAGTCTACAACTCGGCAGAATATCAACAATTCTACAACTGTGAATAGTAAAGTCTCAAGATGCCTACAACTCGGACCACTCTCAACAAACCTGCAACTCGGAATTTAAACTCTCAGCTAGGGACCAACTCGGGCTAGGAAGCTCTCCACGACTCTACAACTCGGAACGAGAACACCAAGCCTACAACTCCGCAACTCGGAAATCAATGTAGCTGTTTTAGATTTAAACTTGCCAATTGTAATGACTTGTGCTAACTATCTAATTCCTCCTTCTCTTCCAAATAAGGTTTGAACTCTATTTCCACGATAAAAACTATCTGAGGTTTGGGTAAATCGACTATTTACCCATCATTGACGACCTTTGTGCAAAATTTATGTATTGAAAAATGAATGCTTTGCAGGAGGTGATGAAAGAGAAGCTCTTGTATGGCATAACTGAAGGACAACGCTCATTCCATCTTTCTTGAAGTACACGGAATGTGAATAATCATAGGCTTTGGAGATTGTTCATAGGTCAAATAACTGCTAGGTTGGAACGGGAGAGCCCATTTATTCAAATTGGAAGATTTGCTAGTTTGAGCAAGTTTGAGCATCGGCAATCGCTCTAGAACGAATACGACCACACGTGATTTGTCATAAGAAGGAATAAACAATAGTATAATTTGGTATAACATGTGGCCACTATGAAAACGGTGCATATTTTTAAAAATTATTATAAACAATCATAAATTAATAGTATGATAATAAATATAAATTTAATTTAAAAGGGTTAGAAAATTATTTAGATATATTCTTACTTACCCATAAAGTTAGTTGACATACGTGAAATATCATGGTTAAAGGCATATAATACTACATGATATATGCGGTTAATTTTAAATAATTTTTATAAATGAACAGATTATACAATAATAAATAGATTTGGTTGGTTCAATTCAGTCATGTGCGGGTTGTTTTCAATTGTCTAGACCATAGATAATGCTATTGAAGGGAAATTGATTATGAGTTATTTTAAAAAAGAAATACATTCTTGATAACTATTGTCTAAAGGTTTTTAGGATTCTCTCCTTCACTTTTAATTTCATTTACAGTATCAAAATCAAGTCTCTTATGAAAAATAAAATACTTCTTGGATACCAGAGATAGTCAATTTTATACTTCTATTCTGTAGATTTTTTTCTCTCGTCATTGTTGATTCAACCGGAAAAGAAAACACACACAAAAAAAATTGGGATTGAAATCGAAAATAAGAAAAAGAAGAAGAAAAAAATTTCAAAACACCAAGAGAAAAACAATTTACCCAAAATAAAGATTGATCTATCTTCTGTTTTCTTTTTTTCCTTTTATCTGATTAACAACACATCGGTTGGTCTCTCGAACCGATCAAAACAACACATCGGTTGAAGGTATATGTAGGTTTAAAAGATACATCGGTTGAAGGCAATTATTATTACTATACTAGTGTAGTACCCGCGTTGCCTCGGGATTTAAGATGTAATTCTCAATTATTATCCAATGCAACATATATTTCACTATCAACGACTTGTGATAAACCATCTTCTTTTGAGAACTCACTATTAATGTTCTTACTCCACACCTCGAAACTGATCATGCAAAATTGCCCTTATGGTAAATTTCGATTCCAATGTTGAAATGGTATTGGTTATTTCCGATAGGTAAGGGCATTTCCCCCACATCCTGGTAAGATTGAATTTGATTGGATCCTAGGAAGAAGATAATAGAGTGCCAATGGATTTCCTAGAATCTCTGGTTGACATTACTGGTAGAGTAGCTATTTGTGTTTAGTTCGTGGCCTAATTGTGAATCTTTCCGGTCAACAGATAAGCAAGAGGCTGAATATAGAAGCTTTCAAACTGGTGACCAAAATTGTACCCACATGACACGTTTCTGTCTTAAGTTTTTGAAATTCATCAATTCTAGAAATACGCACAATCTGCATTCAATGCTTGCTATAATCAATATGACTACATAAAGTCTTTGGAGAGTGATTAAGTGAAGGAATCATACTGTCAATGCCCAATTGATTAACAACTGCTACAAATTTCCAATGAAGTTCAACACCCTAGCCCTTTTCTGTGTTGATGAATCATCCTAGTCATTTTTGTTTTCATCTTGTTGATCTTCATCCTCATCCTCACGTCTTTTAATCAACTTTGCGTTTTTATCGAAATTTCCTCTAGGAATTCTCTGCTTTCGTAAACATATTATTATCAGAAAAACTCTCCTTCTCCTCCTGATTACATGTTGCCATATATTTTTGAGTTCCTCCATCGAACAGGTTTAAGCAGATAATCACAAGATCCGTGAGTTATTCCCTGCATCACAACCTTCGGATCACCATTCCCCATTGACATGGTTGGCAAGTAAAAAAACAAAATTTATGTCTACAGCAACAACTCAGTATGACTTTGAACAATTCCGATTATATCTGTACGATTCATGAATGCGAAAGTATATCATGGATAGCTTATATTGAATTGAAGATACATTTTAAAACAAAGTAGATATATATTACCTGTCCAAAAGCATAATTCCTGGCTTGGCAAACCCAGTATTTTTCAACGTTCCCTCATAAGCATTTAATCAAACACCTTCGGTCCTCAATCATACTCTTTGTTTCTACAATTTCAACAATAACATATGATTCGAAAACCAATTCCCCATAAATTTCAATCAAAGGCATAATCCAAAACACAAAAACGGAACTTGAGAGACTGGAAACTTGCACTGAAAGAAGACAGTGCTTCCTCGCAATTCTGAAACAAAGGGGCATTGCATTAGAGATTGATCATAACAGGAAGAAGAATAATGAGAAATAATTGATGACGATTGAACTGGCGAAGCGAAAATAGAGAAGCAAAGGGAGTTACTGTCGTAATTGATGGCAACGATATTGACTTGGCTCTCTTCTCTTTGCTTTTGTTGTAGAAGGTAATGAGACGATTAAATTGACAGCTTAGGATCAACTGCGAAATTTGAGATAACATTCATGGAAATCGGACAAAAGAAACTATTACTCCCTCCGTATCATAATAATGCTGTTTTGGAAATTTTACAAAAAATTAGAAAAATATATATTTTATTAAAATATCCCCACTAAACATAAACAATTACAATATAATTTAACAACACAAAAGACAAATTAGACTGGTTTTGTGGGTGCTGCCGGTGGTTTCCGGTCAACGGATAGTCAGCGGCCGGCCAACGGAAAGTCAACGGTGGTCAACGTCCGTGGTGATGGTCAATGGTGGTTGGTGGTGGTGGTAGGTGTGTGTTTGGTGGTTGTATATATAAAAAATGAATTTGATTTTAAAAAATGGGTTTGATAGTGTGGTTTGATACGAGGACAAAGAGAAGAAAAAATATATGTGAAAATTGTTGTAAAACAAATATATAAAACTAATACAAGAACAATACACAAAACAAGAGTAATTAGAGAGAAGTAATCTTATTGATTATATGATTTTGGAATGCCTTACAATGATATGAACCATGGTATTTATAGAAGTTTTGGAGGTAGATAATAGTAACCAATGGAGGTAGATAGGAGGGTAGATAAAGAGGTAGATAAGGGGTAGATAATAGTAACAAGTGGAGGTAGATAATAGTAATAAGGGAGGTAGATAATAGTAATCCATGTGATGGAATGAACATCTACTCTTCTTTGATTTTACATCCACATTGTAGTATGTTTCATAACACTCCCTCTTGGATGTATAATCTTCAATAAGTTGTCTTGTAGAGAACCTCCTCTAGTTTGAAATAACGCCCTCGTTATTTTACATACATTATGGAGTTGCCTCGTTAAAACCTTACCAAGGAAAACCCAGTGGGACAAAACCAAGGTGAAGGAAAAAGAGTACAACATGTATGTTACTCCCCCGATGGAAGCATCACTTAATATCTTTAAGACGACACATTCCAATGCCGTGAACTAACTTCTCAAACGTTGAAGTCGGTAGAGACTTTGTGAATAAATCTGCCAAATTATCACTCGAACGAATTTGTTGCACATCAATTTCACCCTTCTTCCGGAGATCATGAGTGAAGAAAAATTTAGGAGAAATGTGTTTTGTTCCATCACCTTTGATATACCCTCCTTTTAATTGAGCTATACATGCAGCATTATCTTCATATAATGTTGTAGGAGATGTTGTCTCTTGATGCAAACCACTCATCTTTTGGATTTGTTGCGTTAGCATTCTCAACCATACACATTCTCTACTTGCTTCATGTATTGCAATTATTTCCGCATGATTTGAAGAAGTTGCAATCAAAGTTTGCTTCGTAGAACGCCAAGATATAGCTGTACCTCCATATGTGAATAAGTAGCCGATTTGTGAGCGACCTTTATGAGGGTCGGATAAATAACCTGCATCCGCATATCCAATCAATTGTGATGCACAATTATTCGCATAAAATAAACCCATATCAATTGTTCCCCGAAGATATCGAAGTAAATGTTTTACCCCGTTCCAATGCCTTATCGTGGGTGAAGAACTAAATCTTGCTAACAAATTTACAAAAATGATATATCAGGTCGTGAGTTATTAGTAAGATACATAAGTACACCTATAGCACTAAGATATGAATATACGAGGGTAACTGCATCCACCACAGGAGAATATGTTTCCTCATAATCAATTCCAGATCTTTGAGAAAAACCTTGTGCAACGAGGCGTGCCTTATATCTCACGACCTCGTTTTTCTCATTTCTTTTTCGCACAAGTACCCATCGGTAACCCACTGGTTTGACACCTTTAGGTGTTTGAACTATAGGCCCAAATACTTCACGTTTTGAAAGTGAAGTCAATTCATGTTGAATTGCATCTTTCCATTTTGGCCAATCCTTTCTTTGTCTACATTCATCAATAGACTTAGGTTCAAGATCCTCATTTTCATTCACGATATCAACAACTGTATTATATGCAAAAATTTCGTCGACGACGATATCGTTTCGATTCAATATTTTTCCATTATAGACATAATTTATCGAGATCTCTTCATTATCATTTTCAGGTACCTGGACCTCTTCCAAGGTTTTATGATTTGTTATGTCTAAGGTCTCTACTCGACCACACGCCTCTGTATCTTGATCACCTTGATCATTTGTTCCTTTCCTTTTACGAGGATTTTTATCTTTAGAACCAAATGGTCTACCACGCTTAAGTCGTGGTTTACTCTCATTTGCACTAACGAGTTGTCCTACCGGAACCTCAACTCGAATTGGAGCATTCTCTGCTGGTATATAAGACTTAGTGATTGTCTTTGGATTAGAGAAAGCATCTGGTAGTTGATTTGCAATATTTTGCAAGTGAATTATCTTTTGAACTTCAAGCTCACTTTGCCTTGAAGGAGGATCAAGATAATTTAATGATAGATTTTTCCATGCAATATCATTTGTTATCCTCTTATTCTCTCCCCTATTGCTGGGAAAATTGTCTCATCAAATTGACAATCGACAAACCGAGATGTAAATAAATCTCCCGTTTTTGGCTCAATATATTTAATTATAGATGGGGATTCATATCCAACATATATTCCCATTCTCCTCTGGGACCCATCTTTGTGCGGTGTGGTGGAGCAATCGGTACATATACCGCACATCCAAAAATTCTAAGATGAGAAATATTTGGCTCTTGGCCATACGCCAATTGTAATGGAGAGAATTTTTGGTAACTTGTCGGCCTAATCCGTACAAGTGACGCAGCATGCAAAATAGCATGTCCCCATGCCGTAATGGGGAGTTTTGTTCTCATAAGCATTGGTCTAGCTATCAACTGGAGGCGTTTAATAAAAGATTCAGCTAGGCCATTTTGTGTATGAACATGTGCTACAGGTTGTTCAACTGTTATACCAATGGACATGCAATAGTCAATAAAAGCCCGAGACCTAAACTCACCGGCGTTATCAAGACGTATGCGCTTGATTGTATAATCTGGAAATTGTGCTCTTAATTTAATTATTTGAGCAAGCAATCTCGCAAAAGCCATATTGCGAGTTGATAATAAACACACATGTGACCATCTAGTAGATGCATCTATTAGAACCATAAAATATCTAAATGGTCCACATGAAGGGTGTATGGGCCCACAAATATCACCCCGAATACGTTCCAGAAAAGAAAGGGATTCAAACCCTACTTTTGTTGGTGATGGTCTAACAATTAATTTTCCTTGAGAACAAGGACCACATGAAAATTCATTAGCTTGAAGAATTTTCCCGTTCTTCAAATTATGCCCTTTTGAATTTTCTATTATCTTACGCATCATATTTGATCCGGGATGACCTAGTCGATCATGCCAAATAGTAAAATCGTTAAACCTTGGATTTACTATTTTGTTGTCGAACTTCTGGTTCATAACAACATGTGCTTCAATTGCACTAATGCTTGTCATAGTACAAGCTCGATGATAAAGCCGATAGCTTTTCTAATACATGTTTCTCACCATGTATAATTTTTATAATATTGAGAAATTCCCTTTCATTCTCATCAATAGTCTCAATATGATAACCATTCCGACGGATATCTTTAAAACTTAGCAAGTTTCTTTGAGACTTTGGGGAAAGCAAAGCATCATCTATGATGATCTTTGTTCCTTTAGATAGTATTATAATAGCTCTTCCGGAGCCCTCAATTATTTTTCCATTTCCCAAAATGGTATCGACATTAGCATCACACTTTGTCACATGAGAAAAATACTTTACATTCTTTAGAATCGTGTGCGTTGAAGCACTATCAGCAAGACATATCTCCTCTTGATTAGTCTTGAATCCATCCTTAGGATTGAATGTATTCATATTCTTCATAAACAAAACAAAACAAAAGAAACAAATATATAAATATCTTGAATTTAATGTATGAATTAAAATATTATAACTTTATTAAATGAAACATAAATTATATAAAATTTTAATACATATGCAAGTACAATTATTCAAATACAATATAAATGACATTCTCAAAAGTCATTTTCATCAAGATAAGTAATTTTCTCAAGACTCTTGAATATATCATCTTGGTCGGTGTTATCATTTTTCTGAGCAAAGTTTGTTTCAACTTCATTAGCCTTGAAAGTAAGGTTAGCCTCAACCCCTTTCCCTTTTGTTTCATATAAGCCTGATAAGATTCAACAATATTTTCAGGCGAACGACATATACGTGCCCAATGCCCAGCCAAACCACATCGATAACACATGGTCTCATTGCTTTTTGGAGCTTTATAGTTACCATCATATTCTTTTGCTTTTCCTTTTCCCTTGTCATTGAAGTTATCCAGCTTCTTGTGACTATAAGGATGATGGTAATTTGTACGACCACGACCACTGCCGCGTCCTCTTCCCCGTCCACGGCCTCTACCACGACCGCGACCATTATATTGTTTGTGCGTTATAGCATTCACTTCGTGGAATGCAGCGGCACCAGTGGGACGGGCTTGATGATTTTTTATCAATAAGCTCATTATTTTGCTCGACAACCAACAAGCAAGATATTAAATCAGAATATTTAGAAAAACCCTTCTCACGGTACTCACTGCGCCGAAGCATAGTACCCGCATGAAATGTTGATAAGGTTTTCTCTATTAAGTCCTCATCGATAACCCTTTCATTACATAATTTCATTTGAGAACTTATTTTAAATTAATGCAAATGATGACGTATTAAAATCTTGACTTTGAGCCTTATCTTCATTTGATGCCTTTGGCAATATTACCGATCTTTGGTGATCATATCGGTCTTTTTAGATTTGTCCACAACTCCAGTGGATCTTTGACCTTATCTTAATTTGATGCTTTATTACCATCCTTAATGGTGATGTATAAAAATCATTGCTTTGGCCTTATCTTGATTTGATGCTTTATTACCATCCTTAATGGTATCACCAAGACCCTTAGCATCAAGATGGATTTCAATATCCATAATCCATGATAAATAATTATTTCATAATTGATTTAACTTCAGGTTAAATATTATCTCAAATTTCTCAACCATTTAGGGAGCAATTATATGTTCGATATTAACTTCCGGCTATTTAATCGAACTCAATTCGATCCAAAAATAATTATTTAAATTATCTAACATACACTTTCTGTATTAAAATATCACATATATAATTCTGAGGACCAATTCGTCAGAATTACTAAACTAGTGGGCAGTTTGGTACATTTATCACTGCAGGGGACCAAACTAGCCGAAACAGAAAGTTAAGGACCACAGCGACAGAACGCTCAAAGTTCAGAGCTAATCGGACAGAGGATGGACTTATACGCCCAGCATAAGAATACGAGGATCAAACTGTCATAAAACTCAAATATAAAGGTTAAAACAAAAATATATCATCTTCTACCTTCGGATCACGTTGATGTTTCAATCCTTCATGAAAATAATTAGTATTCCATGGATAACACAATATATATATCAATTATCTTGCATATAAATAATCAATCAAGCAAAATAATTGAGAAAAATTCAAGTTATAAAACTTCCCTTCGTCGACCGATTTTCCAAGCTTTCCTCCGACTGCATCATTCATCGGAAATCTGAGGTCTTGACGTTTTCGGAAAGAAGACATCATGAACTACAATCTACCCTCAAGAATCGCCTCGATCGGTTCTCAGAATCATCCGGAAAACGCCTCCAAAGTCACGTCACGAGTTTTCCGGTCAGAACTGTCGACCGAATTTCCAGAAGCTCTACAGAACGATTTACTCCATGGAATTCTGTGATCTTTATACCGTTGGAAAGAGGACATCTTGAACTTTATTTTTCGTTCAAGAATCACCTCAATCGGAGTTCGGAAACATTCGGAAAAATGCCTCCAAAGTAACGACACGAAACTGCTCTCTTTGATAGCTTAGCGTTAAGAGTCTCGTGCTGATAACGTGTTGTAAAATAAATATATAAAACTAATACAAGAATAATACACAAAACAAGAGTAATTAGAGAGAAGTAATCTTATTGATTATATGATTTTGGAATGCCTTACAATGGTATGAACCATGATATTTATAGAAGTTTTGGGGGTAGATAATAGTAACAAATGGAGGTAGATAGGAGGGTAGATAAGGAGGTAGATAAGGAGGTAGATAATAGTAACAAGTGGAAGTAGATAATAGTAATAAGGGAGGTAGATAATAGTAATCCATGTGATGGAATGAACATCTACTCTTCTTTGATTTTACATCCACATTGTAGTATGTTTCATAACAAAAATTGGTTTGATTTTATTGTGTTTTCATGATCGGTCACGTGTATCTAAATTTTAGTCTTAAAAAATGTTCTTATAGATTTCCTAGTGTGATACTTTTGTATCTTGATCGATTTTTCACTTTCTTGGCTATATTCTTTGCTCATTTTACTTCGGTCATAGGATGAGAAATTACTTGGCTGGTCCTAATTTTTCACCCTTGCAAAGATTTTATGTTTTGTTTTTCAGGTTTTCCCAATTCGACATCTTTAGGTTTTCAAATTATGAAGAGGAACGTGATTTTTGTGAGCTTGTAAGTGGGTGGCTTAATGTTTTTAACCTAATACGGGCTGAGGTATAAGTTTTATGTTTTTTTTTTCGTAGGTCTAGTCTGAGGTTGGCACATTTCGAGGTGTATCACCTCTTCTTTGAACTTCGGAGTCAAAGCCTTGATGCCTCACAAAATGCATGATGAATTATTTTCGTGGCCCTTCTATTCAATTTGTAGAATTAACCATACTAAGGCTCCGTTTGTTTGAACTTAATGGGTCTTAATACACCTCTTAATCTTAATGATTCAGATTTTGGCCCATTAAGAGTGTTTGTTTTTTAATTAAAAAATCCACTTATTATCTCTTGAAAGGATCTTATCTATTAAGTGACACTTTCCCAACTTAATAGAATTCAGATGTTAATTAATCACTATAATTAATTAATTAAAATATTTTTTAATTTTCTTCCTGTACCTACAACACGTCTTCACAAATCATTAATTAGTTAACATACTTTTTTATTTTCTTCATCACTGTTACAACACACATCTTCACAAACCTTTTTTTTTTTCAAGCTACATCTTTTCTTCCTAATCTAGGTTGATTCAAGATTCAAGACTCTACAAAATCAGAGACTTGCTTTCAATCTCTCGACAATTTTCATTCTCGGTAAGATTTTAAAATTCTTATTTGTATATTAATTATTAGTTTTTCTTTTCTTGAACGTGTAACTATTGTATGATGATTGGTTTACGAATCGAAAAGCAAAGATGAATATTGAATCAAAAGTGAAAGTCAGTCAAAAGTAAAAGCCATGTTTTGTTCGTATATGAAATATATTGTTGTCAATTATCAAATATTGGAATATATAAATTTGATATTTAATTTTGAATATGAAAGGAAATTTAGGATTTTTTAATCCAAAAATCGTCTTTTGAATAATTCTTCGATGAGATTATTCGTATTTTATATTGTTGGTATTTGGTATATATATACACACATATTTCAGAGATGGAACAATCTATCGAAACTCAAAGGGTAAGTTGGAAGAAAATGGAGGTAGTAAAAACCTTCTTAGAAGTATGTATTGAAGAAGTAGCTTTGAATGGAAGACTTGGAAGTAGTTTGAAATCGGACTCATGGAATAAAGTCAAAAAAGTTCTTGAAACTACTCATGCTTTTGTGGTCAATCAAAAACAAATGAAAAATCATTATGATTACCTGAAGGAGAAATATACACTATGGTTGCCTTTAACTAAAAAACAAGAAACATTTATGATCCTGTAACTCACGCCATTAATATGACAAGTGTTGAATGGGATGACTACATACAGGTTGGTTATACGTCAAATTTCTTAATTTACTTCGTAATATTAATTATTATAGTTCTATATTAATATCTTTTATGTTTTGCTTTATTGATATAGGGTCATCCGAAAGCAAAAATACTCAAAAGTTCACCTTTGCCTTTTTCGGATCTTTGTAAGGCACTTTTTGAGGGCACTACTGCATCTGGATTATTTGGTTGGAGTCCTAGTAGTAATATTCCTAGACCGAGTGCCTCATCTTCATCTCCTCTCATAGATGTAGATGCTACGGAAGAAGAAAGTAATCAAACTAGCCAAAATGATGAAGATGTTAACAATTCTCCATCACAACCTACCATGCTCTGGAGGATCAAAATTGGGAAAAAAAAGAAAATTGTCATCTCAATCAGAAATAGATGACAAGATGTGCACTTGCATTGGAGTTAATAATTAAAAAAAACATTGCTCCTGATGTTGAGGAATGTATGGAGAAGTTGGATGGACTCGGATGGGAAGAGCCTTTATATAGTGCAACAATTGGTATAATTTGTGAAGGTGATAGCTACAGGAAAGCATGGATGAAAATGCAGGAAGTTAATGCAATGGAGAATTGGGTTAAGGTTGTGGGAAAAAAATGGGATTTATTTGATTCACCCAATTAGTTTATGAAATTTTATTAATATATTTTGTTGCCATTCTCATCGTACATTATATTGGGATATTTTCATGTTTGGATATTTTAATTTTATATCATCGATTTTCATGTTGAGACTTTTCTATATTTTTCAGCAGATTTAACATGGACATTGAAGACCAACTTGTACTCTTAATAATCATTCATTGGTACGTTGATCGATTTCGATCCAATCAAATGCCAAGAATTAAAGACAATACATCATCTCTATCTGGTGCAAAATACACTTTGGAATTATTGCGTGGCTCAAATACACAATGCATAGAGTTGATGCGGATGTCTCGTGATGCATTTGTTCGTTTATGCGATCATTTTAAACGAAGCAATGGATCAAAGATAGTAAACACATAAGCGTTGAAGAAAAGCTAGCAACATTCTTGACCATCATAGCACATAATGAACGTTTTGTTGTTGTCAAGAGAAGATTTCAACACTCTTCACATACTATTCACAAGTATTTTCATGAAGTTCTTGAAGCAATGATGGAGTTTGCAAAAGAGATGATAATGCCTACAACATTTGATCCTAATCTCGATGTTCCCGGTAGTCATAAAAGTATACGTAAAATATTTAAGGTAATATATATTTATCTAATGTAATTACAAGCTACCAAAATATTATAATTAGAGTTTTAAGTTTTTTTGTTTCTTTATTTTTTTAGGGAGCGGTTGGAGCTCTTGATGGGACATTAGTACATGCTATTATCCCACTTGATCAACAAATTGCTTATAGAGGAAGAGGAAAGGGAAAATGTTATCAAAATGTTTTGGCAATATGTGACTTCAACATGATTTTCACATATGTATATGCAGGATGGGAAGGAGTGGCCCATGATTCACGAGTTCTAAGAGAAATATTATCTAATCCAGATAATTGTTTTCCATTCCCTCCTCCAAGTATGTAATTGAAACTCATTGAAATTAGGTTTTAGCTTTATGTTTTGACTAATTATTTTGTTTTCTTTTTTTGTAATTTCAGATAAATATTATCTATGTGATGCTGCATATCCAAGTACTCGAGGATTTCTAACGCCATATCGTAATGTTCGATATTGGTTAGGAGATTATCGTCGTAGGCGTGCTACAACTAAAGAAGAAAAGTTTAATCATGCCCATGCACGAATCAGAAATGTTATTGAACGAGCTTTTGGAGTTTTAAAAGCAAGATTCCCAATATTGGACAAAATGGCTCCGTATGAGTTTAATGTTCAAAGAGATGTTGTTATTGCTTGTTTTGCAGTTCATAATTTCATTAGGAAGGAGCGTATTAACGATGATCTGTTCAATCATTTTGACA
>JANIEQ010001329.1:0-10111 GCA_024708375.1 Oxalis stricta | reverse complement strand
GTCGTCGACATAGACCACTAGAATGACCGTCCCTACAACAGTATTATGTATAAAAAGAGACGTATCCGATTGTGAATTTGTAAAGCCTGTTGTAGTAAGAAAGTTTCGGAGAGCTTGGTACCAGGCTCTCGGAGCTTGCTTTAGACCGTAGATGGCTTTTTGCAAGTGACAAATATGAGTAGGATTATCTGAATCAATAAAACCTGGTGGTTGTTGCATATAGACATTTTCCGATAGAGGTCCCTGTAGGAATGCATTATTTACATCAAGTTGCTTGATTTGCCAACCATGAGTTAATGCAATGCTAAGAATAATACGAATAGTGGTTGGTTTGACAACCGGACTGAATGTCTCTTGATAATCAATTCCAGGTCTTTGATTGAACCCTTTGGCAACAAGTCGTGCTTTGTATCGATGAATGGTGCCATCGGAGTTCCGTTTGATCCGAAAAATCCACTTACAGCCGACGAGATTGTGAGCATTGCTGGCCGGAACCAAATTCCAGGTACCATTCTTAACTAAAGCATTAAATTCTTCAGAACAGGCCTGCCGCCAATGTGGATGTTTTAAAGCTTGAGTAATGGTAGTTGGTTCGTAATCTGTCCGAGTACTAAGCTGTGTAGACAAGCATAATTTCTGTATAGGCTTTGAGATATTATTCTTGCCACGAGTTACCATAGTATGATTATTAACAACAGTTGAGTTTTGTATCAAGTTACCTGCAATGGGACTGCCGAATTCTCTGGAGCAAGCAGTGGAAGGCGATCAACAAGTGGTCGCGAGCCGATAATTCAGGCATTGGGACAGACACGGAAGCGGGTAAAGGCATCCAGAGATCAGCTAAATAATCAGGTGTGTGTCCCTTATTCTTACTTAATTCGGAAAAGGGAAACACATTTTCGACAAAACGAACATGTCGAGACGTGTATATGCGTGAACTGGTCGGCTCTAGACAGTAATAGCCACTTTGACTACGTGAATAACCTAGGAAAATGCATGGTTTAGACCTAGGGTCTAGTTTGTCTCGAACATAGGGTCTCAACCAGGGGTAACATAAGCATCCAAACACTCTAAGTTTTGCAAAATTCGGTTTTTCTTTAAATAATCGCATGTATGGACTGATCATGTCATGTTTAGGTAAAGGCATACGATTAATTAAGTAAACTGCTGTAATAAATGCATTGGACCAGTAAATTTTCGGCATAGAGGCATGAGATAATAAAGCTAGACCAATTTCAACTATGTGTAGATGCTTTCTTTCGGAGAGCCCATTATGTTCCGATGTGTGGGGTGGTGATGTTCTAAAGGAAATACCATTAGTTGCTAGGAATTCATTCAAGGCTATGTATTCTCCCCCATTATCCGAGTAAAGTGTCCTGATTTTAGAGTTAAAAAAATTTTCAACTAAGCATTTAAATCGAATGAAAACTTCTTTTACTTCGATTTAAGTTTTAATGGATAAAGCCATGTATATTTAGTAAAGTGATCAATGAAAATGACATAGTACTTAAATTTATCATGTGAAATTTCAGGTGAAGTCCAAACATCAGAAAAAATAATTTCGAGAGGCGATGACGATTTAAGAGTAGAAGTTGAAAAAGGTAATTTATGACTTTTATGAACCAAGCATGCATTACAATAAGAATCATGCGAACTAGACGACGCTAAACGAATCTGACACTGAGATAAAATTTCTTTTACAATTGGTGTTGCAGGATGGCCTAACCTAGCATGCCAATTGATGGGAGACGAAACTGTGGTCGGACAGGCAAGAGGAGATGACGATATCGGCCACTCATAGACGCCATTCCTAGGTGCGCCTCGGAGAATTGGAGTTCCCGTTGTAAGTTCCTTCACAACAAAAGAAACTGGTGAGAATTCAATAGATACTTGGTTAGTAGTACACAATTGATAGACATAAACTAAATTCTTTTGCATGGCGAGGACACAAAGAACATTGTTAAGTTTTAGTTTTCTGTTTATAGTATGAATATTAGTACTACCAGTATGACTAATACACAGACACTGTACCGTCACCTATCATGATATCTTCCCGACCTTTGTAAGGTGTGTGCAGGGATAGATTATTCAGATCGGCGGTGACGTGATGAGAAGCACCAGTGTCAAGAAGCCAGGAAGGAGTATCGGTGGGAGGAGCAGCAATGGCAGCAAAATTAGTCGTCGGTTTCCATGTAGCAGGTGATCGGAATTGGGTGCAATAACTTTGAAGGTAGGACATCTCTTTGCACTATGACCCTGTACACTGCAAAGTTGGCATTTGCCAAGATAACCTGTGCGGCCAGAATTGGTGGAGTTCCGGTTTTGATTGTTAGATTGCTGATTGGTAGATGTGGTGTTGTAACTCTGATTATTGTTTCTAGAATTCTGCTGTGTGTCTTGTTGTGTTGGAGATCTAGAATTTTGTTGTCCCTGTACACGCCAATTGTTATTCGATAATAGTTCTGATTAGAATTCTTACCACTTGAGTTCTGATGTGCATAATTGGTTGTGGCAGGGAAGTGCGATGGGACAATAGGTGGCATCTCGGCCTCAACAATGATGAGTTTCTCCCAAAGTTCGTCAAAAGAGATCGGAGTGTCCCTGGCATTGACATTGATGATGACTTGACGATAGGACTCGTCCAAACCAGCTAGGACTTTGTCCGTGACATCTTCAGGATCCATGGGGGCTTTCATGTAGGCTAATTGATCAACTTTAATTCGGACAACTTGCATATAATCGGTAATAGAGGACCGACCTTTGGTAAGCTTCGAAGTTGACTTTTTACAGCCTTGATTTTACCTCTGCTAGGTTGAGCATAAACTTTTTCAAGTTTATCCCAGGCTTCCTTGGAATTTTCGACAGAGGCAACAAACGGAATGATCTCGGGACCGAGAGCAGTAAGGATGGCATTGAGAATGAGGTAATCCTGTCTAACCCATAGTTGGTATGTTGGATTTGGAGTGGTTGCATCGCCTGAGACGATCGTGGCAGGTGGCGCTGGTTTGGTTCCATCGATGAAACCAATAAGATCATGGCCCATAAATAGGCTATAAAACTGAATTCTCCATGCCATGTAATTGGTGGATGTCAGTTTGAGGGAGGCCTGTCCTAGGGTATTGAAAGTGGTGAGATTGGCCATGTTGGAAGAGGAGGAAGCAGCGAGTGGTAGCGACATGGTGGACGATCAAGATGGTATAAGCTGCGAAGAAAGATAGGAAAAAAAATTGTTGTTTGTGACGTTAGTCGAAGAGCTCGACACCATAATAGATTTGTTTAGGCTAGAATGTGTTGCGATTTTATTCAATACAAGACACTCAATTTATAGTACAATGTGTACAATACAAATCCTTTACTAATAAGGATTGTACCTATTCTAATTCTATATGTAAGAGGATAAGAAAAATAAAAACATAATACAATAAAAGATTTGTATGCTATTACTCATGTTAAGATCTAAAATAAAAACTAATTAAGGAGACAATATCAATGAAATTAATTTTATTCAATTTATGAATACATAATTGAAATAAGATTTCTAATCAAATTATCTTATCATATTTTTTTATAGATAATAGTATGACTTTTCAACTTGTTCAAATCAAAATTTGACACATAACGTTTTATTGATGAATAGTAATTTGACACATGTATTTTTGAATTTTGAGTTTAATTAGGTTTCAAGTTATAATTTTACGTCAATAATATTTTTTCCTATTCTAATTAGAAAATCAAAACACAATAAAAGTATAATGATTCCTAATAAAATTCTACCAATTACCTTTTTCATAATACAATAATTTTATTCCTAATCAATTTTCTATCTATTATTTAAAAAATTATTCCTAATAAAATTATAATACACTATTTTTTTTTCTAATTTTCTTATTAAACAATTTTTTCTAAATAAAAATCATTATATTATTTTTTCCTATTCCTAATTAAAATGGTCACATCTTATTTTTTCCAATTTAAACAAATATATTATTAAAAAAATATTATTCCTGATCAAATTATAATATATATTATTTTTTCTAATTTTTTTATTAAACTATTATTCATAATAAAAAACACGTTATATTTTTTTCTATTATTAATTAAAATGGGAATATCTTATTTTTCAAACAATAGGAACAACTAAATGAATTAAATATAATAATAAATTTTATTATGAAATCAAATCTTGATATGCAAATTTTACTTTTTGCTATGTTTATTATTTTTAATAAATTTTTAATTCTAATAGGATTGTAAATTTTGAAATAAAATCAAAATAATTATAATTGATATAAAATCAAAATAAATTTTTTATATGATATATTTAAATTATTAATGTTTAAAAGTAAGTGACTTTCCGTCAAAGAGACGGAGCCCACCGACTTGTATAGACAATAACAAGATTTTTCATTTGTTCTAATTGCAAATTCATTTGCAAATTTTATCGTCAAATCGAAATTCGACACATGGCGTTTTATTGGTGAATAGTAGTTTGACACATGTATTTTAGAACGTTAAGTTTAAATAGGTTTCAAGTTGCAAATTTTATTGTCAAATCAAAACTCGACAAATGGCGTTTTATCAATGAATAGTAATTTGACATATGTATTGTAGAATTATGAGCTCAATTAGGTTTCAAGTTACAATTTTAAGTCAATGATATTAATTTTTTATTTTTTTCCTATTCTTCATTAAAACAGGTATATCTTATTTTTCAAACAATAAAAACAACTAAATTAATTAGATGCAATTATAAATTTTATTATGAAATCAAATCTTGATATGTAATTTTCTATGTTTATTATTTTTGAAAACAAAATAAAATTTTAATTCTAACAAGATTTTAGATTTTGAAATAAAATCAAAATAATTATAATTGATATAAAGTTAAAATAATTCCTTTATGATATAATATTTGACATAAATTTAATAATGTTTAATACAAATTGTTACTGCAAACCGCTCGTGGCACTTCACCCGTGGTCACTGCGATTCGCCGACACAGTGTCCGGAGCAAGCTTCGTTTGTCAGCGCTTTCGTCAAACCTCATTTATTCATCCGATATGATCCGATCCTCATACAATCCGTTTGGGAAACTAGTTATATGATTTAACTTGGCTGATTTGATTCCGTTTTGGTTGAAGATTTGATTTGATATGGAGTATTACTTTGTTTCCTTTTCGGAATAGGAAACAAGTTACTAAAAGAGAAGTCAACCATTTGCCAAGTTGTTTTGATTCCGATTTGGGGAATCTCGTGAAGGTGATTGCCGAAGTTAATATCGAAGATTGTATTCCTGTTTTGATTCGGCTCGAAGACTATATAAAGAAGACGAAGAGACGAATCAAAGTAGCACTTGAGAAGCACTTTTCACCTTCTTCATCGTACTTAAAAGAGAGCACTTACAAACTTTGAGAGTTGTTATCACAAGGCATTGTTGTCGCACTTGTAATCCGAAAGAGGGTTGCAAGAAGTCCTTGCCCGTATTGGTAAGGCACATCGTGTAAGTCCTAGACCGTGAGAGTGTAGGCAGTGGAGGTAAGAACAAAGAGTACACTTAGTAAAATAGGAAGTAGGTTATATATGAGCGAGTTGTAACCCGTGTACCGTCCCGTTGTTACATTGATAGTGGAATCCTGTTTTACCTCCGGGCTAGGCCCCGCAGATGTAGGGAAACCGAACTCGCGTAATCATATCGCGTGTGCCTTTACTTTTCTCGCACCGTGTTTATATTGTCGTGCTAACAGTGCTCCGTGAGCACACTTGTTGTTTTAACTCGTGATTACAGCCAGTATCACTTTCACAAATAATTATTATATAAACTTTTATATGATATATTTAAATTATTAATTTTTAAAGGTACGAATTTTCCTTCCAAGGGACGTATCTACCGACTTATTATTGAATAATTACGATTCCTATGGGACTTTTGTATTTCATCCTTATACAAGTGAAGAGGAAATCCTTTAAATTGTGTTCATGCATGGTAGTAAGATGAAATTTGTCCAAATTCGATTTTGGGAATAAGTGTCTTCTAAATTACTCTCTCCTATTTGCATAAAAAACGATGATTAATTAGGGACTGAGGTAGTATGAAATAATTTGATATGATATATATAGTATGCCTAGCTATGAAATGGATAGAATATTTACCAATATATAAGCATGAGGATGGTTGATAATTACTCAAATTTATATATCAATATTTTTGCAGAGACATCCTACCGCAAGTTGTTTACATAACACTTACTTGAACCAATCGACTAGAATTTGGACGTGCAAACTTACGTTACATTAGTTTTTACACTTTAAATATTCTCCCTTTATAAGAAACACTAAAACAAATTATTTGGTTTAGTTACATTTATCATTTTTTGATTGAAAATTAAGAGCCAATTATTTAAAGACACAACTTCAATATTCCATCCACATACATAAAAAAAATGAAGAAAAGCACTAGAAACGAAACCAAAAAATAAAAATACTACAACATTTAGAGGGAAAAAATGAGTTGCATGGGAAAAGGAAAAATCATAATGAACATAGTGTTTTTATATCTTGGTCAAAATCTCTAGCTAGTGTGCAACATTTAAATTACAAAATAGTAGAGTGATACAGATTTAAGAGAATCAATTATCGAAGAACCAAAACTTTTAAGTGAAAAAAAAATCCGTTCATATATGAATATACTAGTGCATCGCGAATTTGTGTATGTTTTAAGTATATTTTTATATTTAGATAAAGAGATTTTATTTTCCTTTTACTCAATCGTTTGGTCTTTGGATGGATTCATGGGGTAATCTATTAATCTTGATAGTTGATTTATTTTACTTCTATTAAACTCGACAACTTTCAAGAAAAGTCATCGTTTCATGCTTTAAAAGATGTTGTCAATAAGAGAAAGATAAATGTCTCTATTAAATTGAATGCTCGTTTTCTTTTATATAGTTGCGGCTCAACTCATGTCTAAATTTTTACATTTTGAAAAGTAGAGAACACACATTTATGTTTGTTCTATGATGTCTTCGCTGTTAATTTTGGCAATTTCTGATTTTATAGGTCGAAGTTACGCTTATATTGATCTCGTGTGCTCTATTTTTTGACGTTAATATTAATATGTTAAGACCTCATGTTGCTTCTCTCCTTTTTTAAGTTTATTTATTTCTATGTCTTACGTGTTCTTTTTAATTTGAGAATCTGTCTATGTTCTTAATCTATCATTACATGACGAATATCATGAAAAAATCAATATCAACATCCTCATACATAATTAAATGGATCTTCTTCTAACTTAGCAGACTTATAATTACCTTATAGTGTTAGCTGAAGCCTTTATTCTCCTGATTATTTTTTATCATCTATATAATCGTTGTTATACCAATATAATGATATTAATATACACTTCTCTAGTCGTTCATGATATAAAGATGAGCATAAATTTTTATAATATGTAAAGATAAAAAGGAATGGAAAAAAATCACTAAAATATTCTACAAATAAATTAATTTGAAGTTAACAATCGCATTTTAATTTTCAAGTGGCATGTTCTAATTTAATTTAATTAACAAAAATAGTTCAAATTTCAAGTGGACATGACATGGCATGTTAATTCTATTGCCTATCATGAGTAAAAGTACTTGTAATTTATGTCACCCAATAAAAATGAGAAAGTGGCAATAAAATTCTAAATTATCACTTAATTTATAATATAATTTATATGGTTATCAATTTGCCAATCGTAGATGCACATGAAATATAATACAACATTCGAAGGTGGTCGTTATTTGAATGATCTCTATGTACCATATGGAAAATAAACATAAAATGGACAATAACTAAGCAACTAATAATATAATATTATGCAAATCGAGAGATGGTCCAATGGTTAAGACATTTTCTCCATCGTAAGGACACGGATTCGACTCTTGAAGGAGCGAATTTTGGGTGAGTAGATTATATTATGTATTTCAAAAAAAATCATTTTTTGTTTTTGCCATCGAACTTGGAAGGAGACACAAAGTTCACAATTCTATATCTACTTGCAAAACAACGACCACACACGAAATAAATAAGAATCTTAAAAGTTTTATAAACCATTTTTATGAAATATTTATTAGGAGAAGTCATTTTCATCCTAATAATGAAAACAATTCACTTTGATGGATGTTCCAAAATTTCTGAATTATTTTGGAAGAGAGAAATGACGATGATGAATCCATTTCTCGGTTTGAAAAGAATATTCGATATATAGCTAATGAATCCTCTACTCTTGGCGAGGTAATTCTCAGAGTCAAAGCTGGTACGGAAAGTGATGATCTCACTACCCGAAAGGTTTAATTCGAAGATAGACGCAATCGGCGAGTCATCTGAATTCGAGAATCGGGGCTTTGATGATCCGATGGGTAAACTTAGAACTCACGAAATGATGTTGGACATGCGAAACAGGGACAAACCAAAAGCAAAATCTGTGGCTTTCAAGTCGAGTGTGGACACGGTACCCGCACGCACGAGGAAGAGCGGTCGCTTCACAAACAAGTGGCCCTTCCGACTAAGAACATGGGGAGACTATACAAGAAGTTCAACAAGACTAAATTCAGGGATTACTCTTCTCCTAGTCCACGTAAAGGTGATCGAACTTCTCGGACCAAGATAGAATCGGCAGGAAGGGGTTTGAGGTTTACACGAGGTGAATCAAGTGAAGCAAAGTCCAGACTCAAGAAGGAGAAAATCCAATGTCATGAATGTCGGGGATATGGTCACATTGCTGCCAAATGTGCCAACACACTGGAAAAACGAGAAAAAAATCCTTTATCTCTACATGGAGTGACGAAGATCGGTCCGAAGATGCGTCGACACAAGTGACGAGTGAAGAAGAGTTCCCTGCCTACAAAGCATTTACAGCTCATGTTACGTGAACACGAGTTCGGATACGATGACTACGGGAGTCAGTCAACGCGAGTATTCTCGAAGCGAGAAGATAACTCGGATCGCGACTCGAAGAAGACATTCATGAAGCCTTCAAAAAACTTCTAGATCAGATGAGTGAATCTCTCCGAATCAACCATATCCTTTCCGACGAGGTTGATCAATTAAAAGAAGAGCGGCAAGCTATTGACAAGATAAACAAGCAATATGAAGAAGAAATTAAGCAACTGAAATCCGACTTGGCGGATTCGAAAAGAAGGTTGAAGAAGCTAATAATGTTATTAAAAGGTTCAACCGGGGAAAAGGGAAGCTCGACGAGATTCGACCAATGTTTCTCCAAAAAACAACGTCTTCGGAATTGGGCATCGGACGTCAAAGACAGGAGAAAGTTCTGGGCACAAAAACAGAGCATCAAAACGTCGTATGATATGTCACTACTCGTGACAAGCCGGGACACATTCGACCATGGTGTTATAAACGTCGAACGACATTCGCAGGTTGATTGCTACTCTCCCTAACAGAGCTCCAAGGAAAAAGATTGATATCATGAATCATTCTCAACCAAGAATCTGGGTTCCGAAAGGCGAATTAAAAGGGCTCATGTGCAGATTTTCCTCCAAATACAAGAGTGACTGGTACTTTCGACAGTGGTCGTTCACGACATATGACAGGTGAAGAAGAACCGTTAAAAAATATTGTCTACAAAAACCGGGGAAAAGTCACTTATGGTGATGGAAGTTCAAATTCCATAATTGGAGAAGGATGTTTGCCGGTGTCTTCAAAGTCCAAGATAAAAAATGTACTTGCTTGTGGAAGGACTGAAACATAATCTGATATGCATAGCACAGATATGTGATGAAGACTGTGAAGTCGGTTTCGTAAAGCATGGTCGTAGGTAATTAACGATAAAGGTGAAGTGGTCATGACAGGTTCTCGGCAAGCTGACAATACCTATATCTTGAATGAAGATGTTAAATGTTTAAAGACAAGAGTGGACAATCTTCAACTATGGCATAAGAGACTTGGGCATGTAAGCTACGAAAGTTAGCAGATCTGTCCAAATCCGGATCCGTGAAGGGACTACCCGTGCTCGCACATAATCCCGACATCACCTATGGAGACCGTCAACTGGGAAAGCGACCAAGAAAAAGCATTTTAAAATTCCTCATATCACCATTGAAAGGTCTCT
>JANIEQ010001324.1:0-28490 GCA_024708375.1 Oxalis stricta | reverse complement strand
ACTCTAACTCAAACCATAAGAAAAATCAACAAGCTATTAATAACAGTAAATGTCAAATTTAATAAATCAATATTTTTAAGAAACAATTAAAAAATAAAAATAAAGAGATGCTAACACTTTAAAAAAATTATACTCACCATGAAAGAATCATATTATAAACACTTTAAATAAAGAAATGCTAACATTTTAAAAAAAATTATACTCAGCATGAAAGAATCATATTATAATAAGATGTATGCTTAAAACAAAATTACTTTTCTTATTGATATTGAGAATCATGATATTAATTGTAAGGTATCTTCAAAGATATATATATAAATGCACGGGTAGTATAAGGTATGGTTAATGTATGGAATTGTCAAATGTTAGGCCGAGTTGTGATCTCGCGGCTGAGAGGAGTGGGGACCATGAAGAAATACTACCTTGTCTTCAAATTTTTATTAATAAATTTTATTTACATATTAAATTATTTGAGACGAAAAATAAATATAAATTTTTATTCGTAAATTTTTTATTTATATATCGATTATATTTTGGGACAGAAGGAATGAGTAATAATGATAGAAAGCGTTGACTCACGCCGCCCGTGACAATTGAAGAAATTAAGAAAGTGTGGTGTCAGATCGTCACCATCTGTCCACGTGTCAAGAATCTGTTCACGCCGTTTGAAACAGGACGGTGACCGGTAATTTGGTTTTCGTTCTTAAATACTAAGGAGATTCGAGTCGCCAATATTTACTAAGATTCGACTCGCTAAATATTAAAATATGAGTGACCAAACCAGGGGTAAAATTGTAACTTGTAAGTAGTAAAATGTAAACACGGAGAATTAAAAAGGGAAATCTGACAAAAAAAGAGGAAGAGAGGGCACAATTAGGGATGGGTGTACAATAAAAGTACCACGGAAAAAGTACACGGAAAAAATTCCAATAAGAGAGTAGAAATTAAATTAAAATAATTCACATGATGACAGACAAATAAATATAGTTACCAAACAAAAAACATTTTTTTCTATCTCTACCCATGTTCAGATCCATTGTATCAGGAAAAAAAAATGAAATTATAGGGGTCCAGTCCAGCTCATAGAAGTTAATTTACTTGCCAAACTACTAGCTAATGATAAGCTCATATGGCCGAAATGAATTGAATCAATTTAACTTCCTAAAACCAATAATCTTGTTACTAATACACGATCTAATCTCTAGCCTATTGACTAAAGTAGATGATGATGATGATGATGATGATGATATATATACATAATACAGAGCTTCAAAAAGTATTTTGAGTAAATCAATCAATCAAAATCGTCCATGGCTTGAAAAGATCAAAAGAAAATCGCAGATCTCATCATTTGAATTGAACAAACAAAGCATGCAAATGAAAAAATCGGAAGAGTAAAAAGTATTGATATATATATATATAATTAATTAATATACCAGATCAACAGTCTCGTTTTTTATCTCCTCCAGACTAATATTTTTTTCAGTCCCCATCTTGTACCAGACTAGTCCTTCTTTCTCCTTCCTTGCTGCTAATCTCTCTCAATTCAGTACTAGTATTTGTGAAATCGAATTTGGTTTTGATTTTTAGAGAGAAGGAGCAGTTGAATCCATTCAATTCAATTCAATGAGATATTATTATTATTATCCCAAGGAAAGGAATAATGGAAAAAGAATACAGAGAGAGTTTCTGGGTGAGTGCTTCTCCCTCTCTCTTTATATATAAGCTAGCCTTAGCCTAGCCAAGTAGTACCTTTTTACTTTCCCCTCTTACTTCTAATTATCTTTCTTACTATCTAAAGGGCAAAGGAGAAATGTCTCTCTCTATATAATAATAATCAGTTGACCTTCATGTCCCTCTCTCACTGTCCCAAGTAGCCCCCCCGCCGCACAATTCTTTGATGTATATTGAATACATGCATTGGGATTTTAACCTTTCCATTTCACAAGACGTCCTACTCCTAAATCTGTATAAGTTAATTTTATTTATTTATTTATTACTATCATGGACGGATCCGGAATTTGGTGATTGGAGGGTCTCGAGAAAAATATTTTGAACTTCAAAATCGAATACGATAATTTTTTAACTTTAAATTCTATCGTATATTTGTGTTGTATTTTAGTTTGAGCGACAAATCTATTTCATTTTGAGGTTGAAGGTTCGAATCTCGTTGAGAACATTTTCAAAAAAAATTCCAATTATTCATGCTATAAATATATAAGATAGAAAATTAACAGTAGTTAAAAAGCAGATTTTAAAATATTAATACTTATAAATAATATTTAATAGTAAAAGACTTCCAAATTTATTAGACATGAATATTTGAAAGGTTATGAGAAAAATTTTCAAAGGTCAAGTCCAATGACGCCCGTAGTTTCGTTACCTACTAGATGATATATAAAAAAATCATTACTTTCTAATTTTAGGATAAAAGAGATGTCTTGTTGTTCTATTTCAATTTGACTAGGTCTTTAATCCGTATTAGTGTTTACTACGAATCAAACCGTACACGTCACACTCGTCGGAATAACTCTAAGTTACTTTTAAAACATCTCTTTAATTATATAAAATCAATTTTTCCTCAATTATTGAATTAAATACTTTTATACTATAAAAATATTTAGAAAATTTACACAATATTACTAATCATTTAAAATAATATATTATAATTTTTCTATAATTTTCTAAACTGACTTACTACTCCAAATAAATTTTAAAATAATAAATTACATTAACAATATATTTTTAACTCTAATTTAACCAAAAATCAAAATAAATTAAATATGTTATCTTAAAACTCCAATTTTTACATATTATGTTCAAAACAATATTTTTAACCTGCTGTAAAAATTTGGTAGGTTCGGGACGAGTAAAAACGATTTTATTAGGTTTGGAAGATAAAAATAGGTTCGGACGGTCTTTAAACAGGTTCGGTATATGGAAAAGACAGTATTACCCTTTGACTATTTAAGAGACAGAAGGTATTTTTGTAATTATATTAAAGACTTGAGGGCAAAATGGTCATTTGATATATAAAACCATTATTACATCTTCTTCTTCATTTCACACGACAACTTCCTCTCTCTCTCGTGACGGCGGTCGCCGGTGACGACGACGCCAAACTCGACAATCCAATATGCAAATCAAAGCTCTCGACGTGGAGATTCCAAAAATCAAGTTAGTTTTGTCTAATTCGTAACGGTTTGTCTTTAATTTCGATTTTAAGTTTCGGGTAAAATGGATTACAAACATTTTTCTCTTCTTTCCCATGGAGATTTAGCTCCGAGATCGGAGCTGGGGTACCATGGCCCCCTCGGTACCCCCTATAAATCCTTCGATTCATTACTTTCGTCTTAAAATAAATATAAATTTTTATAATAATTTATATTTAAAAATTTATATTTATTTTCGGGATCTGAAAATAGATAGTAGTATTTTCATACTACCTATGGTGCAATAATAGGACATAACCAAAAAAAAACTATTCAATAGTTGTTACCCTGATCAGAGATTTTTTGTTTTTAAAATTTTGACAACAAAAGAATATGTTTGATTTCCTTTTGAGATTCCAATAGTAGCTTAACAAAAATAAAATAAATAAAAATATCACTTACCCCTTAAAAATATTAATAATTATTATACCAAACACACAACACAAATAAAAAAAAAAACAACAACAAAAAAAAAACAACAACAAAAAAACAAAGAAAAAAACAGAACAGACAAACAAACAAAAAAAAACCAAATAATTTAAAAAAAAATATAATAACAAAACAACACCACATACTCACAATACAATATCACTATATCACTTTCCCTCTTTGATATCCTTCCAACATCTATTTGTAGTACTAGAACTAGAATAAAAATTACGTCCATGAAAAGTCAATTCTTCGATCTTCAAGATTAAAGTCCATCTCGATAACTACTAGACCAAAAATTATATTTCTATTTCATATATTTTTATAAAAGAGTGCCATCAAAATGATATAAATAGATGATTACATATCATACAAAAACCTCTTTTTTCTTATAAAAAAATGTTGTAAATTTTGGATGAATTATTATTATATTAGGCATATAAAAAAAAAAAGAAAAAAAAAAAGAAGAAGTTGCAAGCTTTATTCAACTTAAATAGCAAGAGATTATGGTATATTGGAATTCAATTTGAACTGAAAGAGCCAGAATTCCACTAACGCAAAAGAATTTGGCTAGACTAGTCCTTGCCTTTTTATTTTTTTATTTTTTCCTTTCCAAATTAAAGAAAAATATTCCATCAAATTATTGTCGAAAAGTAGAAACAATCAAACAGAGAATAAAAAAGTTGTCCAATAAAAGAATAAATTCACCACATAATATTAGTTGTATATGTAATAATAAAATTTATTTAATTAATACTAAAAGATAATTAAGCAAATTGGGTTCCTCTCGTCGCGGCTAAAGGTCACTAAACACATGTAGTGCCGGACTTGCACATGGTTGAGCCATTTTACAAATTTTTATTCTCACAATATGAATAAATAAAGACTATTCAATTTGACATCAATTATTGGGGTCCACTTTGTTATTATAATAATATAAAGTCTTCTATCCTCCTTTTCGGGAGGGATAAAAAATAAAAGAGAGTCTTCTATCCTGATTCCTGAGCCTCTAAAACAACAGTTTATCTTCTTCTTCTCAATCTCCTTTTATTTTATTTTATTTTATTTCATTTCTAAAAATATATA
The DNA here is from genome assembly GCA_024708375.1 of Oxalis stricta. Classification (NCBI taxonomy): domain Eukaryota; kingdom Viridiplantae; phylum Streptophyta; class Magnoliopsida; order Oxalidales; family Oxalidaceae; genus Oxalis; species Oxalis stricta. Next base: position 23,763 of record JANIEQ010001324.1, on the reverse strand, counting down.
TATATTTTAGTTACAATGATCAATCAATGGGACAGTAAAGCATGAATTTTCTTTCAAAAAAATGATTCAAGGGAGAGAATAAGTTAATGGCCTTGAGATGTAGAGAAAAGTCCATAAATGCGACCTGGTAGCCAGGCCAATCTACGATCGTTGGATTGACTTAAAAGGTAGGCTAATTTGTTGAGGCATTGACCAACGCCAACCAATGATTCTGGAAAGAAGTATGAATCCGGTAAAAAACTGCGCTACGACGCTGTTCGGAGTTGACAGAATGTTAAACGGTACATCGATAGTGCGATAGTGCTTCCCCCTAAATCCAAGTACCACCTTAAATACAAATAAGGTGATATCCAGAAAAATGAAAATCATCCATTAATTAAGAATATTGTCATCATATGACTTGCAATATTATAAACTGATTTGGACAATTGGACTCATTATAATAAAGCTTTAAATATATCAATTTACCATCCACAGGATAGTTGTCATAGTAATGGTCAGATGCTTGGAGGATATATCAATGGAATAATTCTAAATACAGATCGGGATATAGGTGGATTAATAAAATGAATTTTAACATATATATATAGTATTATTTTCTTGACTAATAATAGAAATAAAGAAATATTTAATCTTCAATCCGATGTTTTCAAAATAGGATTATCAGGCATCTATGAAGAAAATGATAATACTATATGGAGCAATTAACATTAATGTGTGCTTGGTCTGAGCGAATTAAGCCAAAGCCCCTCAAAATCAAACCTTCAAAGTAAAAGCCAAAAGGAGATTTTTATAAGCCAAAATTAATTTGAAGGAGATGACCGTACGTACAAAGTGAATGAAAAGAGTACATTAATGCAACCGTAATCATGAGTGCTATAGTATTGTTGATTCCTTGACAATTCTCTGACTAGCTAGTCCGTACTAAAATGATTTCCATCATTATTTTCGTAGTCGTAATTTTAAAGTGTAACCCTAGCGTCAACACTGAGATTTTGGTTTCGTGACTAACTGTAAAACTAGAAATACAAGCAACGCGTGCGGGGTTTACGAATTACGAATGATATTTTTTAAAAATACTTGTTAGTATAATTTATGAAAAAATCATACAATATGTATTCCTTCCTTTGATAATCTCAATCCAATCTTTCGATTATTTCAACATATGGAGAAGTAGAGGGCAACTAAAAAATCAGATGTACACAGACAATAAATAAAAAGTAAATGATATTTTATGATTAAAATTTAGTAGGAAAAGTCAAAGGAAAAAAATATTAGAATAATTTTTAAATTGAGGTATATGGTTTTTAAATTATAAAATTGGCTTTGTGACCTAAGTGTATTATGGTTGACGAAAATAGAAAAGATAATTTTTTATGAACTAATATATATTAATAATGAAAAGATAATTTACATAGTTTAACGTATCATCTTTTAGTGCAATATGCAAATATTAACTATCAAAATAAACTTTTTATGTGCAATGTTAAAATATGAACTTTCAATGTATACTTTAATATGAAAACAATTGACTTAAAACTGATAAAAGAAGGAGAAAAAAAATAACAAATTAAAATCAAATTAAATTCAATAAATCTAAATTAGATCTTATGAAATACATGAGTTATACGAAGTTTACATTATTCAACGAAATTTAATATAAAATAAATAAATAAATATAATACAAATCTTACCTGAAATACAGAACAATAATATTTCAATCCAATTTTTTTCTCTCTAGCTCCCTCTTTGATTTTTTTATTTTGAGTTCTAGACTTGAAAATTTTATATGATATACTCGTTTTGATGTCAGTTTTTATTATTCAATGACCATTTAAATCCATACTTCAGTTTTTATTCGTTTCACTTGCTCTAATTTCAATTTCAATCTAATTATATTCAATACCCATTTACTTAACTAAAATAAAATACTAACATGTCAATATATTACAATGTAAAAATACTGGTGTGGTGGATCATCACTCGTAAAGATCACAAATTAAACTTTGCACCATAAGAGAAAATTAATTAGTAGCCCAAGAGTACAAATAATATTGAATGAGAGAAATAGCCGACATAAATAATAGATTAATAACAATATTAATTGACAATTAATATTGAGAGAAGATATATAATTAGGAATTTAAACCTCAAACATAATGTGATAAGAAAAGATGATATATCACCATACAAATCAACCTAAATACTTATGATGTCAAGTTCTCTTTTCATGTCTTTTATTATTATATATATAAATAGATGAGTTAAATATATATATTCAGTTTCTTTTTTATTGAAAACAAATGGTATGGGGTCATGATTTTTCCGTTATAAGATGCGGAGCAGTCAGGAAAACAAAAAAGGGTTAATATATACTTATATATATATATATATATAGTATAACATGCCAGATTTGCAAATATTCGTACCGTAGATTTTCCTTAATCACCTGATATTTTTCTAAATCATCTGATTGTGTTATGCTTCCTAAACCAACCAAGAATTCTTTTACTACTATATATAGAGTAATTGCGACTAATGAGCTTTCAAGTTTGATACTTTTTCCTTAATTAATATTTGGAAAGTTATTTAATTAGGGACGGAGTTGATATATACAAAATCAAGCAAGGTTGCCAGATTTATAATTTGTTTTCAAAGCCCGAAAGGGAAGTTGTTTGAAAAATAAACAAATTTATCTTATAGCTCCATGCTTTTGACTTATGTTTCAATTTTGTAATTGCTTTTTCTTCCTGATCCTCTCAAGAACGGAGCCGTTTGAAATTATTTGATTAAAGTAGACAATGTATATAGTATTTTCTAGTTCCATTGCCCAATTGGTCCACTTGGTAGAATCAAATTAAAAAATTGAACATGTGAAGCCTCGCAAAAGGCCAACAAAGCATTAATCATGTATATATGTATATATATATATTTATTTATTTATATGTTTGGTTTTATAAAAATGAATGAATGAACATTGCAATTAACGCAACCAACGGGCCTCATGCTAAGGATACGGCAAGACAGCCACGAGAAAATGGCGGTGTGCCCTCGCACTCTCTATACTTACATTATTTTACTTATTTCAACATCATTTATTCACAAATATCTCGTTATAACTTTTATTTAAATAATAAAATTTGGGTCTGAACTATGAAAAATAAAATAACAAAAGTTTGATCAATTAATCCAATTAATTGCTCACGATTAACGTCAATGGTTAAAATATTTCTTTTTCATGAGGTCACCGTTAAAAAAATAATTAATCAAAATTTAATAATGAATACTGTTTGGAAGAAAAAAATCGAAGAAGCGTGAAGGATATGCTCAGCTGGATCAAACGACTTGATTGGAATATGAAAGAAGTGTTCCAACTATATTTATACATCTACGGTCTACCTTGATCTACAAGGCTCATCTATGAAATCCTAGATCAAGGGCTAATCTCGGATTGTACTATTGCTCATATAGAGAATAGGTTTTTGTTTGTGTTGCTCTTGTATTGAAAGAGTCGATTACTGAAGAATTCAATCGAAATCCTAATTTTGGTTTATATAGCAGATAATCCTTAAATTATAAGAAGAATATTCATTTACTCATGTATTTAGAATAGATTTCGTTTATTTGGGCCTTTAGATCCGAGATAACAGATTTTAATTTGGAGCATATTAGATTTTGAGAATGTTTGAGACATGCATCCCTTTATCCGAGATATTCTTTCCGGATAGACGTTTCTTGTTCGGAACATTCTTTTAATCTCCAACCATCTGAAGAATTTCCTCGTTCGTTCATTTAACTTGTTTTTTATTTTTTGATGTTTTGAATTTTTATGTCCGTTTTATTATTTACGATTAATCGCTATATTTTTTTTAACGTAACGATTAATCATCATCGGGCCATTTTTATGCACAGAACGAGACGGTCTCACGACGAATACGGGAAACAATAGTTTCAATTTCCGCAAACTTAATTTTTTCTGTTATTCATTTTTCTTTTTTTATTTTAGTAAGTTTTAGTATAAAGTTATACATATATGGATATAAGAAAAAAACAAGGATTAACTGACTAATACAAAGACTAGCATGAGATACAGTCAAGCAAGCTTGTCTTTACATCACTTTAATTAGATTAATTAAATGATTGATCAGTAAGAAAAAAAGGAGTTTGATATTGTTGGTAAGCCATCCGCTTTCAAACTTTTAATATGTACTATTGATTTTATATGTTACAGTTAGTATGATGCGTGTAATCTTTGATTTCCTAATTTTAGAAATTAATTTATGGACTGAAAAGACAAAACTACTTTATCAATTGTGATCTCAATTAAGATTTGAAAGTTGTACGCTTATGTTAATTCAAACTCTATATTTCTTCTGTTAAGATTGCAATTGATCTTCAAAAAAAAAGATTGCATGTTAATTAAGTCTCTTGTAGAACCCTTTAGGAGTTCTTAACTTCAATTTGTAGGACATATAGGACTAAAATAATAGGGCCATCTGTCACTGTAAAGCCAACCAAGTACCGAATATTGGATGACCCTCATCACTGTAATTAATTAATTTTGTGCGCTGACCATCCATTATAAATAATTCACGATAATCTAAATTAAGCTTAGAATAATCTATAATTAGGGACCCTTTAACCAAACAAAACGAACAAGCATGTGTAATGATGCATGCATACACGATGTTTACATGTATGTCGTATAAATAACCCAAGATAATAACATGTCAACATGTGATGACATAGGTTATACATTGATGAGTGGCATATATATATAATACCAAACGATTCACTTGGTCAATTGCAATAATAGTACTACTTATTATGTATAGGACATTTTTGTTTGAAAAAATTGGATAGAATTCGATAAATAAATTGATAAGAAGCAATTGAATATTGAATAATACGTTGAATTTTATTGATCATATGAATCATAATAATTAAATCGATAAATATATATTAACTAGAAATTAAAGTAATATGAATATACATACATGAACAATCGAATTAAACAAAAATAAACATGCATTAAATTGAATTCAAAAGTAAATCGAATAATCAAAGCTTTAAGAGAAGAGAGACACAAACAGTGAAGACACGATTGGATCGCTTTCCTTAAAGCGTAATACGTCCCGTACTGTACTTCGGATCAAACGGCGTAGAGCTTCCCATGATACAACCACAATGAACACGATAATAAGTACAATATTTAATCGAGTTCAGGCGAGACTTACGCTAGCTAAACTCTCCGACGACACGAGAAAGAAGAGACAGAAAGACGGTGGGTTGTAAGCCGACCTATTTGCTAGAAGGGTTTTTCTGAGTGATTTCAGTGTGTTTAAACCCATAGACTAGCGAGGTATTTATAGGCTTAAGGGTCGGTTGGAATAGGAAGAGATTGACTTGGAGTGCACGTCAAGACTCCTAAAATTACGACACACCTTTATGACGAGCACTCTAATCGAGAAGAATTCGATCGCAATCCTCTTCCGAAATCTTGCGCATTTAAAATTCCAATTCAAACGGGAGATAAAATCCGTTTCTAATTAGGAGATAATATCCCACTAATTACGGAAGTCAAAACCGTGTAGACTATAGTGGACGAATCCCACTAATCACGAGATCATTAATTAAGAGATAAAATCTCACTAATTAAACAGACAAAAAATCAAACCGGCTTCATTCCAAAAGAAGCAAATCCGAACCGTATGTCGTGCCAGGCGTGCGTGTGCGGTGGTGGTGGCGCGCGTGGAACCTTGTAGACCTCCTCACAACACACTTTAAACTACAACCCACTCAAACCACTATATATGTGACTTGAGTTTGTAGTAAATTCTCCAATGTGGGACTTTGTACACTCATGCACAAATCACCAACATTTGCACTACCATTTTTCATTCATCCTTGACACAAAATGTCAAATAAATGATTCAATCCTTAACTATGTAATATAGATAAACTATAGAACTTAGTTTCGATTTAATCCATCACCCTGTGATTCGCCTACACGTTTGGATTCAAACTACCATTGACCAGGTATTTGACATTTTTGTCTAACACATTTTACAAAGACAATTTAGCTCTATGATATAAATTGCATCATCTATCCATTCACATTCGTCTTACCACTATACTAGATAGATCCAATCAAAAATTATCCTAAAGGCAAGTCACGAGGTATCATCATTTTACGAAAAGGATTGCATAAATATCAAAAAGGAGTGAACTTAAGTATTATTTTTTAGGTAAGGAATATAAAAAGAGTGAACTTAGGTACTATTTTTAGGTAAGGAATATATGGTGTTTTTAAAGAAAATTACATGTGGATTTATTATCCTCGTCATCTACCAGAGACTTAAACTGAGTTAATTCTGCATAGTTAAACTCATAGTTGACTGAGAACCCATAAAAACCACAAAATAACACCGTTTACAACAAAAAAATAGAATTGTTTTTAGTGGATTTTTGAGGCGACTTTTCTAGACACGATAATTGATGTTTTTCACTAATCCTAAATTCAATCGAGAAGCTCGACTTTCGATCTCTACAAGGAAGTTAATTAACTTTTTTTTATAACTCCAAATTAGTCGTAGAGTAAGAGTACTTCCTTTTTATTTGAACAATATGTATCAAGCAAATTTCGCAGAAAATCAAGGTACTTAACAAGCCATGTATCGAATCGGACCGCACTCTTGTGCTGAAAGTAATTACACACACGACCCACCCGCTTCCCGCTACGTTGCCATTGCGGCTTGCAAAAAGACCCAATTTTCAGATTGGGAATTTATGTTTTTTTTTCAGATTGGGAAAATAATCGCGATGATTTTTTTCTTTGAAATTGAAAGGATGAATCGGTCTGAAGCCACGATCACGGTTCTATGGAAAGCAACGGTGACAAATTTTAATTGAAAAAAGAACGAGGAAGATTTGATTTGGGCAAGGGAAATGCAAAAGATGAACTTTTAACGTGGACTTAATTATGTTAAATTTTAGTCATGTAGTAATGGACTTGTATGGGCTGAGCCTTTTGGTATGGAGTGAAAAAAATTTCTTGAATTTTAGTATAAAATTTTACCATCATGATCCCATAACTTATAAAAATTGACCCCATCAATCCTTAAATTTTAAAAAATTATGGCGCAAAGCCCCATAACCTTCCGGGTCACCGACTCCGCCTCGAGGGACTTGCGACATGTATAATAGAATCCAACAACGTAATTTTCTTAAAAAGCATCATATATTCCTTATCTAAGGAATGGTACCTTCAAGTTCACTCCATATCAAAATAGGAAACTATACAAAGACAGCCTACAATCTCATGTTCGTAGGGCAATTTAATGGGTCGGGGACCTATGGGCGAATTCAGGATCATCCACGAAAATAACAGTTTCAGTTTTCAAAACGTGATCCATTTAAATTTTGGGTCAATCCAATCCAATCCATTAAATTATAAGATTGAACCAAACCAATCCATTAAACTATTGGTTGACCCATGGGTTTGACCCATTTGACCAAATTTCGAGTCACATTCTCTTTTTTTATATGAAATAGTATTTATATTAATATATATTGACATTTGATCTTATTTATTTTGCTTTTATCTTTATTTTGTAGAGGAAAGTGAAGAGTTGAGACTTCTTCAAATTATTGTCAAACCTACGGATTTCGTCAATCTTGAGGCAAATTGAGTTATCTAGCTAGGATCGAATTTAAATAATAATTTTAAGCACTTGATCATTTCTTTTTTAATTTTGGATGTAGACTTTTGCTACTTTTCTATTTACAAGAATACATTGTTTGACAAAGTTTGATTATTAATTTTGCTTAATATTTGATTGTTTTGCATATTAAGCTTCCCAAATGATCATTGATACTTTATATTTATACTCAATAAAAGTATATAATTTCAATATTGATAGATTTGGAGAAAAAATTAAAATATAAGTAAATACCCATTGGATGATCCATTAACCTATTAATCCATTAGGATTGGATTTAGTTTTCAATTTGACGACCCGATAATCTATTAATCGACATTCGTAGATTTTTTTATTTTATTTATTATTTCTTGGTAAATGGTAGACCTTTAGGCAATTTGATTCCAAAGCATGGTCAGCAACATGACGATCCTATGAGCTGAATCTTTTGTTCTCTATTCCGAGGCTTTCACTACGCTACTAATAACAAGATTAGAGACGGGCTTCTTCAGGGTGTGGAAACTTCGGGTCATGCATTTTGAGTTTTTGATTTGATTTTTACGAGATAAAAATCTGATCTTCTTCGAGTCTAGCTTGATTGATTGTGATCATTTTCTACAAGTGGTGTGAGTGGTATAAACTTGCGGCAAGTAAAGAGATCCATTTTGAGAAATCAAGAACTCTTTATAGAAAAAATGTTGAGTTCGAGGCTTTTAAAGGATCTAGAGAGAAGGATTTTGGTTTATAACACTCTAGAAACAAACAAGTATATGGGCTTACCGATTGTAATTGAGGCAGAAAAAGAGCATATTTTTTGAGTTTCTCCATGATAGAATGCATCAAAATCTTACTAATTGGAAGGGAAATATTTATCTTAGGTTGGAAGAGAAGTTTTGGTTTAATCTTCAAGTTTTGCGTACATATATGATGAGTTTATTTCAAATTCTAGCAAGTCTTACGATGAATTATTTTGTGATAAATTATTATGAGGAGTAAAGGATGGTGAGAAGAAATGCATTGGCTAGTTTTGAAGGATCTCTTTGAAAAGAAGAAATATGGAGACTTGGGCTTTTGTGAACTTGCTGCATAATATATGGCTCTTATTCACGAAACAGGATGGCGACTATTATTAGAACCTGATAGTCTTATCAAGAAACTTTCGAAGAAGATTTAATTTATGAGAACTTCTTTTATCCATGCTACTCTTGGTTAGAATCACTAGTAGAAAATAGGGCAACCGCCGCGCACACACGTCTCTACGGTCAAAAAGCGTAGCGTAAAGCTATCTATGGCCACGATTTTTTAAGCATGGTTATAAAAATCTCACGTTTTGAAAATCGTGACGGTAGATACTTTACACCACGCTTTTCTAGCCGTGGAGAGATTTTAAAATCTCCACGGTTTGAAAACCGTAACAATAGATATTTTACACCACATTTTTTAAAACGTAACCATATAATTGAGTGATTTTTAAAAAACTTGCTTAAGTTTTTTTAAAATTTCAAATTTTGTTTAAAAGTTAAAATTAGATCTCTTGCCATTAAGCTCAATTAAAATATTTTCATTTATCATCTCCTCATTTTCACTCTGCTCACGTCTCCCTTCTCTCCCGTCTTTATTTCTCTCCCAACCTGAAATCTCTCCTAGCAAAATCTCTCTTCCAACAGTGAAATTGCTATTCCTTGTTTAATCTATAAGTACATATTTCATCTTCATTCTATTTCATACCGAATGCGTTGTGAAATCATCACAAGAACCAACTCACTTGCGATGCATTTTAAAGCCCTAATCGTGCGCCTCAAAACCGGATAAAATTTGCAACAAAAAAATCCTGCTCGATCCTCTCTCCCACTCACCACGCTGACGATGGTCGGCTTCCTCGAGGGTTGGCTTTGGTGGCGGCGTGGCTCGTTTCGGTCGTTGGAGCTCTCTTTGGGCAGCGACGACGATGATAGAGGGTGGAAGAAGCTCCTCGACGATGACGATGATAGATGTTCGTCGGAATTCCTCGGATACTTGATGAACGATTCATATCGTAATGGTAAGTGATTGCTCTAATGCAAGTAACATAATGATTATATAGATTAGAAACTGAAGCTAGATAGTGGCTTTTGTGTGTATGATCACCATCTATTTGTATAAATGCTTACATATGAGTTGAATTGAATAATTTACATATCTGAATATAACGGACTATTTCTATTGCGCTTTATTTTCAATATTTGTATAATTCTAACTTCTAAGCATCAATCTATATATTCTTTTAGGTTTTCAGGTGCAAAGCAGAGTTTGGAATTAGTATTTAGGAAGTTTCAAAGGATATTGCCACTTCAATTCACAATAAGTCTATGTTAAAGTTTAAGATAAGAAATTGTATTAACACTTGAAGAGTCAAGTAGCTTAGACGTGAGATCAATTTGTAGCTTGTTAGTAAAATTCCAGTAAAATTTAAGACTATTAATGGTTTTATCTTTAAACTATTGACTTCGATGTTCTCTAATCTCTATTACTTGTAAGTGTGTCAAACTTTTATTCTTTAAGCTGAGAGATCTTTTGGTAGCCACTTTCTGGCCTTGAAGCTCTGCACAAAAGATGCCAACTTTCTTTTATTTTTTACTATTGTAGTTTAGGTGAAATTATGTCGACAGTTTTTCGGATGAAGAGGATTCGAAGGCAATTGAGTGGACGGACGATAAGTCGGATAAGTTTATAGCCTATGGATTTAATGTAATTAGAAGACCTAAGAAAAAAATTTCAAGTTGAATTATTTGTCATCTATTAACAAGGAGTGTATTTTGATACAAAAATGTGTGTCAGGTGTGATTTCTTTCTTTTGTGTTTTGGTTTGATATAGTGCGAAAAGATTCATGTCAAATTTAATGGAGGTTTTGGTAAGATGTATTTGTTCTTCAATTTGCTCATGTCACCTTTAGAAAGTGGGGATGCTTTTATTTTATATATTTTTAATTGGCAAAATGATTCTGGAAGTGAGATTAAAGCAAAGTGGAGATGGTTTTCTTGTGTTTGGTGTTTTCTTTGTTTGTTTTTTTCTTGTCTTTTATCGTAAGAAGGTAATGTCGGGCCAATTGCCCCACTGGTGACAATGGGTGTGAGCCGACCTCTGTAGCTTTTATGTTCAAGGAGGAATCAAACTGATGGGTCTTATTTATCTTCAACTGGCAACTATGGCCTGTTATGGTAGTTTTGCAAAAATATATATATTGAGCTCGCAAATGGTGGCCTAATGTTTATCTCTTTTGATTAAAAAAAAATTGTATGATAATAGAGTATATGCTCAAATAATGTGATCATATTCAAACTCGATATGGGTTTGGATGTCTCCAATGGCATTCCAAAAGTTGAAGAGACATACCATATAATAATTGGCTTGGTGAGCTTTTTAACTTTATTGCTTTGGCAGGTCAAATGCCAGGAACTACTCTTGCTGTTTCGAGATTTTTTCCAAACATGTTTCCGATGCCGACTGGTCAGATAGTTATTCCCTGTGTTATTTTCTATGATATGAGATGGAGAAAAGAAACAAGCCTTGTGTAATTAATTTGTGAAATTTCTCTCTCTCTTGCGGCACTTTGGTGCTCTGTCTATTATGCCGGTTCAAGCTATGACTCAACGAATTAGCTAGATTAAGCTTTCTGACTTCTTTGTAGAACTAGCTGATTATATTGTATTTTCCATCTCTCATTTCATTCGATGTGTCGGGCTACTAGGCATGCTCATCGAGTCTATGTTGGAGGGCTTCCACCGACAGCAAATGAACAATATGTAGCAACTTTTTTCAGTCATGTTATGGGTGCAATAGGGGGAAATACGTGCTGGGCCAGTTATGTTTTTAACTTATGAGATCACCCTCTTTGTATTAAATATAAATAATCAGTCATTCATTCTAATTTGTGTGGTTTGATTCTTTTGTTTGTTATTATGTTAGGTGACAAAGTAGAGTTTGGTGATCTCTTTCTAGAGGTAAGATTTTAGGTACTTGTTTAAGTTGGTCTAACTATTTGATATATTATTTAAATGTATTGTTCATTTGGCTGGATATATTTCGATTTTTTGTTGATGACATAGTAGACATATTAATCCTGAACTTTTTATGGTAAGTGGATGCTTCCTTAAAATATGATATTCGGGTTTAACACTCTTTCTTATGATACGCCACCTGAAAACGTTAGCTATCAAACTTGTACATTAGGTAGTGAGAATATGTGTGCATTTGTTCCAAAATGAATATGTTTATCTGTTTTTTTATGATTCGCGTGATATTTCATAATCCACTTGATAGACACATAACATCTTGCTTATACCTTATACTTGCATTTGTCTGATGAGCTTTTTCGTGTCACTAATATTGATATTAAGCATTTTCACACAATTTTTTTCTTCCGTAAGCCCTTCATTCTTCTAAAGCAATGGTTCTTCTAATGGAAAATAAGCCCGGAACATATATTGATGGTGGAACTCTCTCACTAACAAGTTTCGGACAGTACATGAAACATTTTCTTGTAAATTTTTGTTTGTTTGTCGAGAATTACCTTCCCGCGATCTCATTTAACGATTGTTGAAGTAAATACTTCATTTAACTCTCTAATTTTTTACTTCATTTAACTCTCTAATTTTTTTCATATCTGCAGAGTTTAACTTAAGCATGTTATCTTGCCTACATGAAACCATCTAATATTTTGAATGGTTACTTGCAATGTACAAATTATATTAGTTTTCTTATAAAAGTTTATGTATAATTATACTAGTTTTCTTTAGTAAATTTTCATGTCGTTTAGTGTTTTAGTTATATTTTAGATGTTTATGCTTTTTGGCTTTGTGTATAGCTATTTAATGCTAATTAGCCGGTAGTTTGGCTAAAACTTGGACTAATCAACTACTATTTCTTTTATTTTTTTATTTTAATGGGACAAAAAAGGTGTTTGAAAAAGGTTGTTATACAAACCGCCTTTTGTATAATTTTTATTTTATTTTCTAAGACACAAAAGGGTGATTTGTATAACGGCCTTTTTCAAACCTGCCTTTTTGTCTTTATAAATCGTGCCCATAGCTCGCGCGAAAGCTGTGGTGGAAAAGGTTTACGCCACGGTTGTAAAATCATGGCGCATATCTAAGGCCACGGGAGCAAGTTTCAGGGTTCAAAACCATGGCCGTATCCCGATTTTCTACTAGTGAATCCTTCGGAGTGGAAAGGGATTACGGAAGCTCAAAGCTGTTATTATTGTCGGAGGAAGATGACACATTGGAGATGGATCTGCAAACAAAGATTTTTTATGATAAGTGGATGGGTGATATACTAGGTAATAAAATACCTTTTTGATGGAGTAACGAGTGATGAGAGTCATAAGTTAAACCAACAACACCGAATGGGAAGAAGATAAGCTGACAAAGATTTAAGGAAGGCTTTGGTTGAATGCTTGTTCTTATGAAAATGTTAGAATTATTGAGATAAAATACTTGAAGATTTGAGAGCTCTCAAGTGTCCAATTGATGATGATAGTGGCCGGAACTTGATTTCACCTTGAGAAGACGAAAATTTTGTTCTTAGGAAAAAAAGATGACAAAGTTTTGTTTTTAAAGTAAACAAGTAACTTGAGGATTCAAAAGAAATTCACACTCATGAAGATAAAGATAAAATAAACTTAATACAAGTTTTCCTCTCAATTTGAATGTGATTTCTTTTCAGCATAAGAACACATATTTATAGGGAGCTTATTGACAAGAGTCATGGCTAGCAAGCCTAGACGATCAACAAGAAAAGAAATACATAGAAAATGCAAATTTAGTCTAGGAAAATTCAACATAGGAGAAAATAAAATCAACATGGAAGGAAATCAATTTAACATAGAATAAAAATACAATATTAAGAATAATAAATGTGGGCGGCGAGGAAATTAATGTGGGCGGCAAGACTTGATTTCTCCATGTAAAAGCAATAAAACTAGGGCGCAAATAGATGGGAATGCAAGTAATGTTGACGACTTGCGTGTGACCCTTGTTGAGCATAAATTTGGGATGTTCTTGTTTGGGCTGTTCTTGGTGGGAACTTCACGACATTAATGGCGTCTTGAAAATATTTTGATAATTCTTTAATGTTTCATGAACCATTGTCTTCAAGAGTTGGGCTTTCTTTGCTTTCTTTTTTGGGCCATATGGGATAGTTTTGAGCTCTTCTTCTTTAGGATCATCTTGTGTATGCTTTATTCCTTCTTGATGATTTTGACCGAGAGAGTTAAGATAAAGAAAGGATGGTCCTCCAATCATTCTCCCACACTTGAGAAGCTTCTTTATAGTAATTTCAAGGCTTGAAGGATAAGCCATGAAGGAGAACAAGAGTATAGAAGTTGGGACTTACATTGAGCTTGACATGTGATTCCCTTCCTTTCCGATCGTGAGAAATGACCCTATGGGAGTACCATGGTCGAAATACTTCTCTTTGGCCTTTACTTTTTTCGGTGACATTGGTGGAGTAAGTAGCATATTGCTTGAAGACGAATGGCATGATAATGAAATGACTAACCAAATAGCAAGCAAAATCCAAATCCACGAATAAGTAGCATTCACTCCTATATTAGAAAGTAGACAAATGGATCTACATCCATCCTTGAATATCGTCGGGTACATCGTTTACGGCTAGGACTATTGGGGTATCTAATCCCATTCGCTCCCCTAGCTTTCGTCTCTTAGTGACTCTTGAGATACCATGGTGTTTGATGACATGCAACAATGACATTCTTTTTCCAATTATAGTCTTGATGGAGTCCATATCAATCTCATGAGAACCATAAAACATGTGAATCTCACAAGGCAAACGAGAAAATATTTTCCAAGCACCATATAGTATAAGCTTCAATTCAAGTTCATCAAACAACACAAGTAAGATCCCAAGTTTGTGTTTTCCCATAGTAATAGTCATTAATTTTGAGCAAGACTCCACAAAGAAAATATCCTTGACAAACTCATGATTTTTATGCACATAAAATTCTTTTGGATCATACTGGCACATGGACAAACTTCTCTTCTTCAAACTTTTCATCATGGGGCTTATGAACAATATTCTCATGAAGAGTATTAGGGAAAAATTGTTGTGATACCTCAAAAAGAACGTCTTTGGTTGGTAAGTTCTTGGAATGAGAGATTTTAACATCTTCCACTTTGTCAAACTCCATCGGTAAAATGGCCTCCTTCTCACGAGGAATTGGTGGACTTGTATTCTCTTCATCATCAACTCTAACAAAGGGCTTGTAGGAGGGATCTTTTCTTTTCTTTTCTTTCTTTTTTAGGAATCAAACCGAGAGAGACATCATCTTCAATCTCTCCGATGTTTGGTTTGGATGGGATAATAATAAATCTTTTTTGATCAAGAACCAAGCTATAAGTATTATCGTCTCCAAAATGAGTATCATTTTGGTCATGGAGCCATGGGCGCTCCAAAAGAAGATGGCACGTTGATATGGGGAGAACGTGACACCAAATAGCATCATTGTAGGCCAAAATCGAGAATGGAATAAGGCATTTTTTAGTGACTCGAATTTTGTGCTTGCCATCCATCCAAGTAGCTATATTAGGTTGAGAGAAATCTTCGTTGGTAGGGAAAGTTTTTTCACCATTTCTTTTGACACAATATTCTCACAAACATAGCAATCAATGACTACCTTACATACCTTTTCATGGGATTTGCACTTGGTTCCAAAAAGAGAATTATTCTTCAAAGAGTCATCATATTTCTTCTCCACTTTAGGAACATTGTGAATGACCGGAATCTCTTCTTTAGGGCAAGGGTGAGATATGGATTTAAGGAGGTGAAGGATCGGCAAGAGCATGTTGTTTCTTGAGCCAAGCGCTAAGTCCGTCTTGTTGACAAATAAACTTATCCGTTAAGCTAGATCTTTGAGGAGACTCCATGGATGATTCAAGGACACGAAAAACACACCCAAGAGAGTATGGCTTTGATACCAACTGATTTAGTAACAAGTGATGGGAGTCACAAGTTAAACCAACAACACCGAACGGGATGAAGAAACCTAACAAACAAACAATGAAGGCTTTGGTCGAACGCGTGTTCTTGCGGAAATGTTAGAATTCTCGAGATAAAGTACTTGAAGAGTTTAGAGCTCTCAAGTGACAAGAAATGATGATAGTGATCGGGACTTGATTTCTCCTTGAGAAGACGGAAACTTTGTTCCTAGGAAAAGAAGATGATAGAGTTTTATTTTCAAAGTAAACTAGCAACTTGAGGATTCAAGAGAAATCCACACTCATGAACAACAACAACAACAACAACAACAAAAACCAGCCTCAATTCCTCCGAGTGGACTCGGCTATATGAATCCTCACGTTTAAATCCAAGGGCAATGTGTAGATCACATGCCACATCATAATCATACCATATAATACTATGTAGGTATATATAATATAATATAATATATAATATATGAATAATTGGAATAAATTCATACAATCTAAAATAGAGAAATACTACCTATATAGAAAAAAAATAATATAGAATTAGAGTTTCTATTTTTCTATATAGAAAAATATATACTTGCTATATATGAAAAATCAACACTCATGAACATAAAGATAAAATAAATTTAACACAAAATTTTCTCAATTTTAATCTGATTTCATTTCAACATAAGAACACATATTTATAGAGAGCTTGGCGACAAGAGTCACGACCGGCAAGCCTACACGATCAACAAAGAAAATAAATACATATAAAATGCAAACTTAGTCTAGGAAATAAAATTTAACATAGGAGAAAATAAAATCAACATGGAAGAAAAATAATTCAACATAAAGAATAAAAATACAACTAATAGGAATAATAAATGTGGGCGGTAGAAATTTATGTGGGTGGCAATACTTGATTTCTCCATTTAAAAAGTAATAAAACCAAGAGGGTGAATAGGTGGGAATTGCAAGTGTTGGGAAATATTTTTATATTAATGATTTTTGAGAATATTTTGATGAACCCTTTATGTTTGATGTAACCATTATTTTCAAGTGTTGGATTTTTTGCTTTTGTCTTTGGGCCATCGAGGCACGTTATGAGCTCTTCTTCTTTAGGATCATCTTGAGTGGTATGTATTCCTTCTTGATGATCTTGGCAGGAGAGTTGAGATGAGGAGAGGATGGCCATCCATCACTTTTTTCTAACCATTCACTTTAGCATAATACTATTTTTGATGGCTTAAATTTGATTGATCACAATTTTCATGTATGAAATAAGGCTTTGGTTTGTATCATCTTTAATGGTAGTCAATATCTTTGATATTTTTACTACTCCTTTGGTGTCTAGTACTTGTCGTGATCAATGAATATGAGGAAATTGTGTCGATGAGGTTTATTCGTTAAATATTGTTATCTTATGGCTAAAGAGACTTTGATCTTTGATTTTGATGTTCTGTTGAGTGTATACAATCCTTCACATTGTAATAAATTGTAGAACTTGAATTTGATACCTATCTAAAAATTATTCGCTTGGAAATTATGTTAAGGAATAGTCACAACAAGGGATCAGTTGATTTGGAGAAAGATGCAAATTTCTAGACTTTTCGAGTTTGTAGTGACCGGGATGAATCCGACATCCATCCGTTTTTGAGATTGTCTTTGGGTGAGGGCTTTTTAGCATCATCTAGGTTTGTAAGGTATTTTGCGATTTCATAGTGCTTTGCTTCCATAATAGGTTGAATGAAATTTTTCAAAATCTCTGTATATTTGATTTATAGCTCTTTGTAGCGAAGTATCGTGGATATGACTTAATTGAAATGACTATGTCTTTCGGGCGAAGTGTAGAATTCGAGGAATATATGTATTGGTTTTTGAAAATGGATATTAAGTCTCATGGATTTAGACCAGGTTAGTTCCTTCCTCATTGTCACGATTTGGCCCAGCAGAATTTTATTTTTGACGACCTCCTCATCAAGATTTTTTAAATTAATTTTGATGTCACTTTTGTGGCTAGTAATGTAACGAATATATATGGGAGTATTGCAAGAGATCATTTGGAGAATTGTTTACGCACGATATCCGAAGGCTTGAATATTTGGACTCGACTCTTCATGCCGAGACTTGTGCTGCATTTAAAAGTATTGAGTTGAGGTTTCGATGGAGTTTAACCATATAATACTTGAAGGAGATTGTTAAGTTCTCGTCGAAGGAATTGATAATGGTGTGTGAAGTTTTTCACCTTATGATAACATTTGCCATGAAAATAAGCACGAGGCTTCTCAATTTTTTTTATTTTATTTTTAATAATGAAAAAACTTTACTCTTGCTGTAAGAAAAAAACTTCTCATCCGACATCCCGTACGAATATGACAACCGGCACAGATTTTCAAAATAACTCAAATGCTTCCTCGCTAGCACTTGAACAAAAAGATAAGGATATGTTTTAATATTTTAAAATATAGTAAGGACTATTTATGACATCTAAAATTTAATTTTTCTTTTTACGTGATGTATTTACTCGTTGAATGTGAAAGTACGGTAAAAAGAGTGATCCTTACTTGCTAGCCGGAAACCACACTATTCCGGGCACACCTACAACTCAACTTACGTGACCAAACTATACCAATACAATACTATAACCTAATCTAAACTCAGCCTATTTTAAGTGAGAAAAACTTAATCCTCAATAACTACAACTAGGAGCAATTTCTAGCCTCATTATCAAGGATTAAACTTGTTAGGAAGAAGATGAAAGAAGCGAGAAGCATTCAACACAGATATGAATATTTTGCAGAAAATCAAAATAGAGGAAAAATAGTGTCTTTTGCTTTCATTCAATTTAATGTGTTTTATAAAAAGACTTTATATAGTCCCAACAAAATAAAACCCTACTACTCTTTTGTTTTCACCTAACAAGCCACAGATGGCGAAATCTCAAGACATCAAGAGCATCCAATGGCTCGAAAAATAAAGCAAAAAGTACAATAACTAATTCTACTTTTTCTGTCAATAACGGACAAAGATTACTGCTAGTAGTATAGCCGTAAATGAAAACAGAACGGCACACAGTAATTCCCAAGAAAAACATGGCATTTAATTCGTCTTGATTCCTGCTCCATCAGTGCTGGTTCTCGCTGAGCTAAGAAAAGGAAGAAGCTTTCCAATAGAGTTTTGTAGCATTAAGCTTTTTGTCGAACACCTTCAATGCCTTGAATGACTTGAGCTCCAAGGTTCTTGATAGCTCTCTTAAACAATCCTCTTCTTCTCTTGTAAGGTGTCGAGCATTCCTTCCATTGATCTTCTGTATATTCTCACAAAGTAGGACACTTCTAAATAAGCTGTCATCATCGGACTATGATGAGCTTATGACACAATCCAATGAACAAGCCACAAGTCGACTGTTTCATCGGACATTGACTCCTAACACATTACTCTAACCTAGCTACGACTTACTGCAATGACAATTTCAGTGACAGACATGTACAGGAATAAACCCCAATTAATAGCTAACTGAAGAACCCTAAACTTCCACATTTCAAACAAGACTCAAATTAACTAGCCGTTATCAACTCACAAATACATTCATAACAAAACCCACAAGGACTTAAGTATCGCAGATTCATTCTCAAATTGATTAACAAATCGACGACCAGTATAAACCTCTAACACAAGACAGGTGAAATACTCACAAATTAATACGCCGATATTGGTATGTAGGATGATCGGGAGCAAAATCCCCATGGTTCTGTTGTCCGTCGAGTTGATTCTAGCTGATCAATTCCCGGTGTTCATTCGTCGTCTTTCCTTTCTCGTGCAAGTTGACCTCCGTTGCTTTTGATGTTTGACCTCTGAACCATTCAATTAGATTGCTGTGTTCTAATTGATTCGGTTTGATTTGATCAGTCAGACCTGCAATTGTAACTGTGTATTTTAATTGACCCGGTTCAGTCCCATCCATTAAGTCTATCGGTTAAGTATATGCATTCAAATTGATTCGGTTTAACCTCAACAGTCAAGTCGGTATCAATTTGATCGTCAATTACTTGAGTTGATCATGCTGAGATGAGTTTCGGTTTGATTACCGACTTCTTTCTCAATCGGTTCAATACCAATATTGATCCCGATTCCGTCAATTTCACTGATTAGATCAGTTTTTCGATTCAGTTTAAAACTGGGATGAGTTTTGACACAATTGCCAACTTCTTTCCCGATTGAATCTACAAGATGATTAATCTTGCATTGATTCTCGTCAATTTCATGTAAGTGATAGTTGGGATGAGTTTTGTTAATTAAATTAACAACTTCTTTCCACTGTTGAACCATCGGTCCAGTGAACCAATATTTGATTTTCATCAAAATCGGTCACCGAATCGATCGGTTTCATAGTTATCTATGCTGGGATGAGTTTTTGTCGTTAACGACAACTTCTTTCCCGATCAATTCATAGAATTGATCTCGGTCAATTTCGTATTTTCCGTCACGATCACCAATCAGGTGAGTTGAACCGGTAATTTGCTCACACAGTATGCTTGCTGTGTAAGGCCCTCGAGGTTTGTCGCATGTAACGCCCCGATCCTCAAACTCTGAATTGTCTTTAGTACGACTCACGACTGCAGCCAACTTTTCACACGGCACTTTCCTCTGTCTTTCATTCAAGTCCTCAGTTCTTTCTTGGGACTTTTGGCACCTTAGTCGGAGTTCATTTCCAAATAACTTCCCAGCTTCATCATCATCCTATCAGCAACAGTTTTCGACAAATTGTATCTTCAAATGAGCTCTCTTTTTCTTCATCTTTCTCTTACTTTTCACTAGAAGACCATCAAATTTTCAATTACCTCCATAGTTATGGGGTTTGCAAAACAACTATAGTCAACATTTACAGGAGAATATATATTTTTTCATGATTTGTTTTGGTTGAGGTTTTAAATACAGACCATTAATTAACAACTTTTACTAATATTAAGATTAGTATTTTGTTGAAGATGTTTCTTTTGCTTTAGACTCCAAATTATAAGCGAAAGGCATATTGCTTTTGACCACATTGAACAACGCTTTGAAAGTGGAGACTCACAGTGGCTTCATTAATCAGATTTTAAATTTTTTCAATCGTCAAGAAAAAGCAGAAAGAAATGGCAGTATGGCACTAGTGCAAGGAAGTTCGAAACAGAGGAAGCTGAAAAGCAGTCGTAATTTTGTAAAAGACTCTAGTGTAATATAAGATCTTAATGTTTTTCAAAATATTAAAAAAGACTCTTTTGTTTTTTAAGTATTAAAAGGAAGCAGTTTAATTTTTTAGTAAGTGTCCGGTGTCATATTCGTATCGGATGGTTCATCGATCGATCCGGCAATAAAGCAGCCAAGCACATTTAATTTTTTTTTTTTTATACTCACATTTAATTTTTTTATTATTTCGTTAGTTCATTGTAATATTTTGATATGCAGTGGGTTTAGTCTATTTGAATAACTTTTAGCCTTTTTGAGTTTCGGAGAAAAAAATAATAATAACCCAAAATATTTATGCTTTACATAATGAAATTTGTTTAAATATTAATAATTGTATAGCTGTATGTTAATTGCGTTCCACGATTTTGTTTTTAATGTATTATGTTCCATTTTTATTTTTTTGAAAGTTATGTTCCACGATTATCACTTTGTAGCCATATCTTCAAATTATAAAATGTCTATTACATTATAAAATATCTATAGTACTCAGTGAACTCGTGGATAGTAATTTCATTCCATTTACTGTTCAGTATTTGTTTCTTTTGAAGTTTTTTTTATATATATATATATTAAAAACAAGGTTTATGGTTTTTTTTTTTTCTTTTGATGTTAGGAAAAAAATTAATTTATTTTTATACTGTTAGGAAAATGACCTTCTAACATATATATATATACACACTCCGTATGATATTAATTAATAATGGCTTTGTACGAACTTAACTGATGGCGATACTATTTGTTAACAGTTTATTTCATCTTGCTCCTTTTTGGATGTGAAACTTGGTTAAATATAGGAAATTACCTGCCTCATTTTTTTCCAAAATAACAAAACAATATATATATTTATTTATTTTAATTGAAAGCTCACTGATTTTTCACTGTCATACACGAAAAATTCCACTATTTTTATTTCAACATACTTTAATTCTTTAGTTTTGACATCAAAAGTGTTGGGAAAAAAAAGAGAAGGAATACCCATTACACTATATTTATTGGTGACATACCGATCACATTATGGGTGTTACAATTAAAATCAGCAATCATTAGCTATTATCAAGACTTTTGGTAATAAACAAAAGACTAAGCGAACAATAGAATATAGGCAATGCGACTCTTCCAAAACTTATATCACCAAAAAAATATTAAAACATCTAATCTAATTATTAGCTAAAACAGTTCAATTAATAATTTTATAATTTTTTATGTTAAATTAATCATAGTTTCTTCCTGTGTGAAATAAAAATGATCAGTATATAATGAAGAGCTTCCGCAAAATCAACTGTGCTGTTTCAAGTCGAGTACTAATAAAGTAGTTTGGTTGCTTGTAGGGAACTTTGTTGGTTGGAATTATCCATTTTCAATTAAATAATTAAAGTTAACAACCTTGTTGTTCTTTGTCAAAGCTTCTGACTTCTGAGCTTACGTACGGTGGTGGTATACTAATTACTTAGTAAATCTGAAATTTGGCATCATCTATTAATCTTTCTTAGCTTTTTATAGTATAATTTTTTTCTTGTAAAAGACCAATTCATGAGAATAGAGTTGGCTCTCCTTGCATTACTACTAAATATTCTTTTCGTCTAAAAAAAAAAAATTGTAAATTTTTACATATAATTAAAAATTTACATTTAATGGGGGTAAGT
Source organism: Oxalis stricta (assembly GCA_024708375.1). Classification (NCBI taxonomy): domain Eukaryota; kingdom Viridiplantae; phylum Streptophyta; class Magnoliopsida; order Oxalidales; family Oxalidaceae; genus Oxalis; species Oxalis stricta. The sequence continues at coordinate 1,223 of JANIEQ010001324.1, read as the reverse complement.
ATATATTCTCAGTAAAGTCCAGATTAAAAAAAACACTTAATCAAATAGCTAACTTCTCAAATTTCATTCCACTGATTGAGATGGAGACTGACTAGCTTTAGGCAGCTGGATTCATGATCAAAACTTAATACTCGTGCCTAGATTATTACTGTTTACTATTAGTTAAAAGGAGCAAAATGAGTATAAAAAAATATCGAAATAAAAGGGCCAGGGTCAAGTAAACAACGGCCCATACACAATAAGTGTTTTCTTTTCTTCTCAGTTACTCCCGATGATCGATACACTCTTCTGAGTCTTTTCTTCTCTGTAGGTTAGTGTGGCGCCAATCGGACACAAGACACTTTTATCAGTTCATTTGGGTGTTTCCAGTTAGTTTGATTCAAAGGAATAGGAATGAGGTTTGGAAGCAGAAGCGTCACCGGAAGGCAGTCAAGTTTTTTCAAGACCTGTTTCGGATTCCGGCCGCCCTATCAAGTCATCTACGTGGCCACTTTCGTCAATCATCTCCTGCTCATAACTTCTCCCCGCCGACAACCTCCTCACCAACCTCCTCGGCGACCCCGTCAAGCTCTTCACCACTGGGTATTCTTTCTATTAGAGCCTTTTAATCAATCTCATTTTCTTATTACGTATTATTGCTGCAATAAAATTATGATTAAAAACTAAGTTTATTTAATTTCGATTAGTTGTGTAATTGCGGAGCTCAAACGACTTGCGAAGAAACATGAAATCGTTTTCGGATGCTCTTGAAGCTGCTCTTAAGCTCCCGACTGCAAGGTTTCCTCCACAAAGATACTACTTATTAGCAATTTAGTGGTGAATTGCATAGGAGTTTAATTAAATGCATCTATCACCACGATTTCTATTCTGCTTTATTTGAACCCTGATTAATACTTTGAATGCTAGGTGTGATCATGAACAAAACACCAATCCAGATACTTGCATCACTGACATTGTCGATAAAAACAATCCTGAACACTTTTATGTTGCAACTCAAAGACGCTGAACTGCGTAAGAGACTTCAACAGGTTACTTTTCTTTCTAAAATGTAGCTTTGAAGTTGAATTGTATACAAGATTTAAAAGATCCTATAAATTCTTTACGTGGGCATTTATTTATAAATTTATTTGTCTTGACTTTAGAAACCTGGTGTACTTACCTCTCATGTTGGCCTCAGAAACACCCCTTCTCCTAGAGCAACCATCAAAGTCCAGCAGTTTTAG
>JANIEQ010001321.1:0-15653 GCA_024708375.1 Oxalis stricta | reverse complement strand
ACAAGAGAGAAAGAGAGAGTTGTTATAAAACTTTTCTTTTGTAAAAATAGAGAAAAAAAAATAAAAAAAAAATGCCTCCAAGTTTGCCAGATTTCTCAAGCTCAGTGAGGCTCAAGTATGTGAAGCTAGGAGACCAATACCTAGTGAATCACATCATCACACTCACTCTAATTCCTATCATGCTAGGAGTTTCGATCGAAAATCCTAAGATTAGGCCCCGACGAAATCCTAGCTTTATGGAGCAGCCACACTTCGATCTTGTCTCAAATCATGCTCATCTTTCCTAGTAGTATTCGTCGCCACCGTCTACTTCATGTCCAAGCCTAGGACGGTCTACCTCGTCGATTACTCGTGCTACAAGCCTCCGGTCACGTGTCGCGTTCCCTTCGCGACATTTATGGAGCATTCTCGGCTCAATTTAGCTAATAAGCCGAAAAGTGTCGAATTCCAAATGAGAATTCTTGAAAGGTCCGGTCTAGGAGAAGAAACTTGTTTGCCGCCTGCCATTCATTATATTCCTCCAAAACCTACCATGGATGCTGCTAGAGCAGAAGCCGAACTCGTGATTTTCACTTCCATGGATTCTCTTTTAAGAAAACGGGACTAAAGCCGAAAGATATCGATATTCTGATTGTGAACTGCAGTTTGTTTTCTCCGACTCCTTCTTTGTCTGCCATGGTGATTAACAAGTACAAGCTTAGGAGCAATATCAAAAGCTTTAATCTTTCCGGTATGGGATGCAGTGCCGGTCTAATTTCGGTCGATTTGGCTCGTGATCTTCTCCAGGTTCATCCTAATTCCAATGCGGTAATTGTTAGTACCGAAATTATTACTCCAAATTATTACCAGGGTAATGAAAGAGCTAAGCTTTTACCAAATTGTCTTTTCCGAATGGGTGGGGCCGCTATTTTGTTATCCAACAGGCGCTCCGTTAAAAGCAAGGCAAAATACCGTCTAGTCCACGTCGTCAGGACACACAAAGGAGCCGACGACAAGGCTTATAGGTGTGTCTACGAGCAAGAAGATAGAGAGGGTAATGTCGGAATTAACTTGTCCAAAGACCTTATGGCTATTGCCGGAGAAGCTTTGAAATCGAACATTACCACGATTGGTCCCTTAGTCCTTCCTGCATCGGAACAGCTCCTATTTCTACTAACCCTAATCGGGCGTAGAATCTTTAATCCGAAATGGAAACCCTACATTCCAGATTTCAAACAAGCGTTCGAGCATTTCTGTATCCATGCTCGAGGCCGGGCAGTTATCGACGAGCTTCAGAAGAATCTACAATTGTCCGCAGAACAACGTCCGAGGCTTCTAGAATGACACTACATAGGTTTGGAAACACCTCTTCTTCCTCGCTATGGTACGAAATCGCATATATCGAGGCGAAAGGGAGGATGAGGAAAGGAGATCGTGTTTGGCAGATTGCATTTGGGAGTGGATTTAAGTGTAACAGTGCGGTTTGGAAGAGTATGAGATCGATCAAGAATTCGGCTGATAGTCCTTGGACGGATTGCATTGATAGGTATCCTGTTCATATTCCTGAAGTGGTCAAGTTCTAGGATCGTGGTCGAATTCGATATACAACAAATCGGTATGCGTTTTTAATTAATTTTATTTTTTTTAGTATATTAAAAAAAAAAAAGAATCATAAATTGTGTGATCTCTCTGTGTAATTGAGATTTGCAAATCCTAGTTTGTATAATGAATATATATATATATATATATTAATTAATCCATTCTCTGGACAACAAAATTGTATTATTACTAATATAAATGTTAATCTATACACTCTTAATTTCATGGTGATATATATACGTGCCTCTGTCTCTCTCGATCTCTTTAGGAATTTGCTGTACATGTTGTTTTGTATAGGTGGGTGTGTTTAATGGGTCAAGTCTGGAATTTAGCATCATGATATGACATTATATTATATTATTGTTATTTTGATTAGAAAAAGGTTTTCATTACGTTTACGGAGTAGTATCTTATTTGTACTTTAAATAATTAAAACAATTACCACTTGGTGTGGCACAAAGTAGAATTTCGTGTGGCTGGGTTTCTGACAAGGATCTAGGATAATTACTGGGAAAACTTTCTTTAGATGAGTCGATCGTTGAATAAATTTTCGCAGTTGTTTAGGTCAGATACTTGGCAATTTTTTAGTTAAGTAGAAGTACTCATCAATTGTTACTGTTAGATTGCCCCGCAAGCCAACTACGTTTTACCTTTCATATAAATTCATTTCATTTCAATTTCGTGAAGTTAATTAATTCTACCTTTGTACTTGTATTTCACTTACATTATAGTTTTGGGATTTCTTTGGTCCCCTTACTGAGACGTCCAATTAATCTGATTCGATTTAGTTCGTCCATTGAATTCGGATTTCACATGTGTAATATAAATGCTAGCTGGTACTTCATTGAAGTTATTCAATTCATATTGACGCATTGGAGTTGTGCTATATATCGTTATAGTCATTCAATTCAGTTTTGCCTTCTAGATACTACATATATATTCAATTCAACTTCATCCCAAAATTATACAGAATTCTGAATATACATGCAACACTGATAAATGTATCCAGTATTACTCCATTGTCTCATCAATTTCATCGCTTTAAATTTGGGTATATTCCAAAAAAAAAAAAAAAAACTCTTTTGACTGAAAATGAAAGACCGTTTTCGACTATGTCAAAGTGTAATATGATGATCAATAGAAAAATATTACTCCCACCCGGTCCACTTCAACCGTCTCTTTGTGAAATCGATGTATATTCGAGCTTTTTTTTTTTAATATTACCCTTATATTTATTTTAATTAATATTTTATTTTAAATAAATATTTATGATTTCTGAATAATAAATTATGGAGAGACAAGTAACTTTTCATACCATTAATTGTTTTCTTAAGATACGCAACTTTTATTACGACATTTGAAGTGGACGCGCAATGTATGATATTAAAATTTAAAGACTACAGTTTCTTCAAATAAAATTCTTATTAATTATGAGTACTATTCTATGAAAAAAATTTATGACTATTAAGTGTATTAATTAACATATAATTAGTCCTAAAGTTTCAATTTTTATGCCAAGTATACAGTATATGCATGTCATCACATAATTTCTGGGTTGCCTTAAATCATAGCAGGAAAATTCACTAACAGCATATTTTCAGTTCTATTCAATGGAAGCCCTATATACCTAATAAACAATGGACAAGTATTCACCTATTAGGTCGGTGTTAATTGAACTCCTGCTGTACCAATTAATGTGAGCTTTTAATTTTCCCAGCTTCTATCTTTCGCAATCCTGGAATTGTTTTTTTTTTTTTTTTTTTAAGTTGCTGCTGTTCCGTTCACATGGTTGTTCCTACCAAAGTATATATTCGTGAAAATATTGATGTTAAGATATATATATATATATATATATATTTTTCTGTGAACAGAGTGATTTTATTTCAGATACACAACTAAAATTTATACAAGCAAGTACTCTCCTCATTTCACTAATAAAACTCACTTCCACCCTCTACACTCCAGCTATTTATCAATTCACACAAAAAATCATCTCGGCATCTTAAAGTGAAAATAACAGATTCTCTCAATACTTCCAACAACAGGTACACTATAACTTTTATGCTGAAAAATAGACATTCCCGGCATTTCAAATGAAATACACAATACCAGCAAAAATCACTCTACGTAACATGGCCAACTTCGACTTCCCTTTTGTCTTCTTCCCAAACCAGTCAATTGCAGCTGACCATCCACTAGGCCGTCTCAAAATCCTCCCAATCGGTAACATCACATTCCATATCTCAGATGAAAACCTATATCCAAAAAACAAGTGATCCATTGTTTCATCTTTCAGTCCATAAAAAACACACAAAGCATTTGGACATAATCCCCATTTCACCCAATCCTATCCTTAACGCCAATCGACCTTCGAATAGCTAACCGTAACAAAAACGGGTGCTTCGCCGGAGGACCTGGACCCCGCACCAACCGATGCCAAGTTACCTCACTCGCTGTCGTGAATGAATAACCTCATAACCGAGCCGATCGTGTATCGACCCGATGCATTCCCTTCCCATCAAATAAAATCGCGAATTAGAATATTGCAACTACTGTACAATCGACCACGCATTGGCAATGATAAAGCATTAGTCGTACTCGGTAAGTGCCATTGTTGAGAGTGCCACAACTCTTGAATTTCGACATTCCCTTTTAACAACAATGACCTCTTTAAACACCAATCTCGGAAACAAATCAATTAAAGCCCTGTCAGTTAACCCGGGGGTCAAACCAAAAATGATATTTTTCTTCTTTACCTTCACAATATATCTATCAAAATGGCTTAAATATGGAACATAGCTTTAATAAAGAGCTCAAGCGACACTTGGAGTCGGCAACTTCTTAATACCCCCAAAACTCGTTACTGACTTACGTTTGTATTATCCAATTAGCCCGTAAGGAATGTTTCATTAGTAAGGACTAGCCACATTTGTTTGCCTACAATTATTGTGTTCCACTTACATGAAGTCAAAAATATCCAGACTCCACCCTCCTCCTTCGGATGACATCTTGATTTCCAAGTGACTAGGCTCTTTTATGACCCCTCGGCACCCACCTATCTGAAGGATCGATATTTTTCATCAAATTTGCTTCACAATCGCTTTAGGCAATAAAAACGATAAACACCGAATATACATGCATGTTCCACGTGACAACAACAATTGAAGTCTTCTTGCATACGAAAGTGAACAAATAGCCCAACCAGGTAACTTTCGAGAGACATCCTCCACAAGCTCTATATGATACTCTTTTTTGAAAAACATGGAAACCAACGGTACACCCCAGGTACTTAGCTGGTAGTTGTCCCTCCTATAAAACTACTTACTCTCGCTTCAATGCTGTCGGTCTAACACAGTTCCTCCACACACAAATATCGAGCTTTTATCGTCATTCACAAATAATCCCGACAAATCATAAACACGTACAATTTCATTTTCAACCATATTAGTGATTGTATATCACCATTGCAAAAAAGAAATAGGTCGTCCGCAAAACACAAATGATTGAACACATCAAGCTACAGTAGCCCTATGAAAACGGAAAAGCTAGGTGGGGTTAGACAACATTCGGAAAAATACTCCATCACCACCAATAAATAACAACGGAGACATAAGGTCCCCCTATCGTAAACCCCTTTTACCTTAAAAAACTCCTCTAGACTTCCATTTATCATTAACGAATAAGTGACACTCCAAACACAGAGACATAATCCAAGCAATAAAACGGTTCGAAAAATGTAAAGCAAGCAACATTTCCTCCATAAAATCCCACTGGACTGAATCAAATGCCTTCCTCGCATCAATCTTACAAGCACACATAATACTTCCCACATGTCTATGATAGTTCCTAGCTAATTCATGAGTTACTAAAACATTATCCCACAATAGACGCCCAGCCCACAAAAGCATATTAAGAGGATTTATAAGAGAAGGAAGTACCTTAGCCAAACCTCGCCGTAATCACCTTCGAAATGATCTTATACACAATCGTGCAAGATGTATCAGACGATAATCCTTAAGTCCTTATGGTTACCCAGGAATTATTGTCAACACGAAGGAGCCGAACTATTTTGTAATCCTTCCCCGTCATAAAATAACCAAACAATAAATTCGTATAACCTCCTCCCCAACCATACTCCAATCTTCTTAAAGAAAATGCATTAAATCCATCAAAATCAGTGAGCTTTACGTTGCTATCAATACCATTAAAGAGCTTGCTGAATTTCTAACCCACTGACTCTCATGCACATAACATACTCGCATCCTCACTCAGATAGGACTGATCCCCTTGCCACAGACCTCCACATCGATTTGAGACACTTCTATGAGGATTAAACCCCAATAAATCTTTGTAAAATAACACCATATGCATCACTGATAGTATATGGACATGAAGAATTGAACCATCGGAGTTTTAAGCTCCTAATTCACGTTACCGACATTCCTAATGTACTGAATTATGAAAGAAAGATGTATTAGCATCTCCCTCCTTCATCCACGTCACTCTTGACTTTTGCCGATAAAAGTCTCTTTCCTACGACAACGAAGTGACGATATGCCATTACTAACCGCTCTCTCCCTCATCTAACAACTCCCTATTCAAAGGATCTTGTTGTACCCGTCATTGAATCTCTTGCATATATCGTCTCCAAACTTCAACTCGTTGAGAGATATTAGAATATTCCTTGTGATTCAGCCCTGTAATGTTCATCCGAGACATTCCTTGAGTTAGCCCACAGCCAGTAGATCCGCGTGCTCTTGGACGAGGTATCCTAGAAGCCCGTAAAATACTAGCAAATGAAGGATGTTCGACACCATGTATTGAAAAACACGAAGGCCTTCTTCTTCTTTCGTTGAAATTATTTCAAATGCACTAAAAGAGGACTATGATTTGTAATGTCTCTCTGACACCCTCATAATATACATCAGAGAACATATCTACGACAAATAGATTAAGCAAGAACCTATCTAGTTTCCTCCAAATCCTCACGCAAAGTCATTCCGTTATTCGAGCAAGTATAATGACTACCTTGTGACTCTCATTTCACAGCTACCATGTAGCTCAGATACAACTCTAAAAATGAGAAAATTGCCTTATCATCAAGTTCATCTCCCCACACTTCTCATCCTCATGCAACATCGTATTGAAATCTCCTTGGACAATCTAAGGACCATCCACAGAACTACCCAAAAAACATAAATGGATCCCATAGTATTATACGCCTCTCATATCATTAGCAAGCATGCACCACCCTTCCAATACATCACCACACTGACCCACACACACCCGATAATGTACCCATTGACTTCCCTCATCTAATACTTGAAGAGAAACCAATGAGAGGATTATAAACTAATCCACACTCTACCAAGATAGAATACGTATTATTATTTACTAACTTTAAGTACCCAATACGTAATCCTTTCCACACCTTATCCGTATTATGATTCCGTACCCTCACTCTCAAAAAGCCCACAAGCAAACATCTTTTTCTCAACAACCGCCACTTGACCTCAATTGTTTGAGGGGGCAATTAAGTCCCCTAACATTTCACGAGCCTATCATCGCTTGTCCGAGACTCCATATGATTCTCACTCAAAGCTCGCAAATAATCTCGTAAGACTAGGAGAGCTGACCCCTCAATCATTTCATTTAAGATGGACCACGGTGCTACCTCATGCCATAAACTCATGATTACTAATCGAGCCATTAACAATTTTCTTTCCATTTCCACGCCTTCTATTTGCATGGAAGCAAGCCGTCAAGCATTCTTGTTCTTTATTAGTCACAATACATGAAGGAGTATAAGCTATTTGAACTTCCTTATCATCTTGGTACCACCAACTGTGGAACATTCAGTTACGTCGGATTAACCTCTCTAACCTCATGGATAGCAGAGCCTCGAGCCTTCCACGCTCTCATCTCAACCCCCTGAGTCTTCTTCTATCTCCATAAGGAGAAGGAGCTTTATATTGATGGGAAAGATGACCCACCCTATTATACTTCTTACAAACTTCGAGGCACCCATTCATAGACGACTTCTTAATGAAAAAACCTCCCCAACGCATCCTCTAACTTCACCGTCTCTAGGAAAGGTCCCGGACATCCATTTCAACAAAAATACGTGCATGCCCTAAACGAGTCTTGTTTTTTGCGCACTGATCCACCAATAATGGCTTTCCCAAACAACTATCAATCATACTCAGCATGTCTTCTTCCCAGAAAACTAGTGGGAGTCGAGGAAGCCGCACCCACTCTGGAATTTTAGTGACCTCTTCCATCCTATAAACCATCGCCACAGACCATTCTTAAGCGTAATAGCAGTGGTTAAAAGACAATGGGCCATCATTCATCACTTGTTCCTTCCCCAATTCAAAATCAATATTAGCTAAGAATAAGTTCTCCTTAACTAGATGAACCGATATCAATCCATACCCAATCCATTGATTCATTAAGAAGTTCTTCAGCTTAACAAATCTAGGCTTATCACCATGCACATACACCATTACAACATTCTTCCACTTCTCCACTCTCTTAATAACATCAGCCTTGCTTGAACTTGACAAATTTCACCCCCTTCTTCAACCGCGGAGGAATAAACCTCAACATCATATCTAAAGCTTTCACTCGATTCATCCCAAATAGAGAGACATAAGACTTCGAACGAATACCTTGATTTTCCTTCGCTAGATTCACATAAGAAATGCACACCGGTAGTAGAAGAGATCCTAGTCGCGACCACGTATCAGATGCGGAATCACTTCGCTCATCATACTGCTTCCTTTCCCAGAACTAAGAACTCCGAATTAGACCGGTGAAGCCATCACATACATCAATTATGAAGCTAGAAGATCCAAACACAATCCATTCCTTACGGAGATCGGCATCGAAGCTATCAGTCGAGAGAGAACGAAACAAGAGCATCTTTTTAAAAAGTTATTATTATATTTTAAGATATATTTTAAAATCTTCAAAATTTGTTAATATCATAAAAACATTGGGCTCTCTAGCTTAACTCGTTAAGACTTCGGGTGGAACATCTAGAGTCGATTGATGAACTGCGATTCTAAGAAATTGAGCCAAAAGGAAAATCCATACGTACTACCCCTTTACGATTAAGCGACCACATGTGCACCCATGATATTCGAGTCAACTACTTTCTCCAGGGAGTTTGGGTGTCAAATCAATTGTGTTACACGAATAGTAATTTGACAAAATTATAAATATATATATATTTAAAAATATATAAAAATGAAAAATATCATGTATGTCATAATGTGCAGGTAGTCAGATATCATATATCAATAATTCTAACAAAATGCAAGATATTTAGTGTTAAAAGTATATTATAGATATTGATAAACGATAAATTCAATGACGAAAAACCAAAAAATAAAAGTACTAGCTCTTTAATTTGCTAGTTATTTTTCAACACATTAATTTTCCTATGAAATCAAACATTTTCATACCTTTTTTTGACACAGTTTTAGGGTTTGGTTCATATTCATACAAGTAGGGTTGACCGTTCATGAGGTCCGCGAACATGATGTAACAAATGAAATAAGTGTGCATTTAAAACAAGAAAATAAACCAGCTAGCTCAAAGTTAGTTTCATCAAAATTCCAGCTTGCATTCTTAAATGTTGTCGACAAATTGTGTGCGGGGCGGAATCTTTATAAAATTAATAAGTATATTTATCTTAAAAAAAGAAAATATATTAGTATATTTATTTTTGATTTAATTAACTTATCAAATTATAGAATTAGTTTATTTAATATTATTTGGTAAAGCTGAACTTTCGTATTTGTGCATGTAGTTACTATTTACTCGTTACAAATCTTGTCCCATTCGTTTAGGATATGATGCATTCTAAGTTAGCACGTTACTATGTTTCTAATCTCAGCTTTTATTAATTTCTTTTAGCCGGACATCACATCACACTTTTTTTATAATACTCATCACATCACACTTATGAATATTTTATTGGACTCATTATTCTATTTTGACTGACTAAAAAATTCGTAAAATATATGATGGATTCGATGAATTTATGTTTGGATGGATGGAGATAAAATATCAAGATTTTGATTTATTATTTTAATTCCTCTAAGAATAGTATTATTAAATTATTAAGTGGAGAAATAAAAGTTCTTTAAAAAAAAGTGGAGAAATAAAAGTCTAAATACAGTTGAAAGTTGGACTTTAATACGAAATTGGATTATACACGTACGCGCATGTAGTTGGGTGTGTTGAAGGAATGATACATATAACCTCACATATATATGAACAAATGAAAGTATATTGTAGTCAAAGGATTGGTCAATGTCGAATTATAAGTACGATCTTTATAATCTATAACTTAATAATTATTAATTTTCGTGATTAATTAATTTCTTCCTATATTAATAAAATTTCATGGTCCAAATATTATTAATTTATAGAAGTTCGACTATATGGCAATTTTTAATTTTATTTTTAAGAGACGTGTTTGGTGTATGACAAATTTTATAATATTTCTCCTAAAAATTCACCAATCCATCTTAAAATATTAAATAATATAATATAATATAAAATAAAAATATATTATATTATATTTTTATTATCTTATAATATTATATTAAAATTATTATCAAACATGTCATAAAAAAATTTATACACCAAATACGTCTTTAAAAATAAAAGATAAAAAAATTAAAAATTATCACATGTCATATTTTTATTGGCGAGTTTGGTTGAGAGCCAACATGCTAACACAAGAAGACAAGTTTTTACATAATTAAAATACACCACTCGGCCAAGTTAGCATTCATGATATGCGTTATCACATATTTTTAGACAAAATCTTCCGGAAGTCCGTGAGGTCGTGGCCCTCTCCCGCTCCCCCTATCTCCGCTCTTGGTACACATCGTTTAAGGGTCCATATCTATTCATTATGCATGTTTGAACTATATTGCTAGACACGTTATATTAAAACCTTCCCAAAAGAAATATTTTTATGAAATCCGCAACCAAAACTTTAATTAAATACTACTTCCGTTCTAAAACATGCAAATTTTTACGTATAAAATTCATGTAAAACGTTGATATATTTATTTTAGGAGAGAGTTAGTATTAAGGAACCAAAGACATTTTTACTTGGACAATGTCCCATTTATTCAAGCACTTACGATGCACGGACTCTCAACAAATATAAACATATTTTTTTAGTTTAAAATCTTTTATGTTATATGTATGTCTCTAATCTATCTCCCACGTAGGAGCCAAACGTGTAGTAGACGTTTTAACCGAGTTCTATAATGTAAGAGATGAAGGACTAAATTATAGATTTCCTAAACTCTATAGGATTTCAAACTTTACATATGTTATTATAAGGACTTATTGTGAAAACGATTCAATCCTCCGTAATATTGTAACGCGCTTTTTCTTGACGTTTATACAAAATTTATCGTACGAAATTTTTGTTTTATTGATACTAAAAAAGTAAATTTGTTATGCGCCAAATTTATCGTAAGAAAAATAATAATTTGATTTATATGAAAAAGGTAAATTTGTTATCATGAATCACTATTTGCATAAACTCCAACTAAAAAAATAAATTAAATTAAATTCTAATAAATTAAATTTTATTGTATGTGTGTCGGTATAGTCATGGTCATAGTTGAAGCTGGACTCGATCATGAACCAGAACGATCAAACTCAGATTTGATCCAGCCAAACTTGGTCCGATCGAAAACCGCTTCGGACCCGTTAAAAAATCATATTAGAGCCGATTCGAATTTTCGACCCGCGACCGTGCAAGTCGAATCCTATTGTAACGCGTTTTTTCTTGATGTTTATACGAAAGTTATCGTATGATTTTTTTTTTGATTCATACGAAAAAAGTAAATTTGTTATGCAAAATTTATCGTAGGAAAAATAGTAATTTGATTTATAAGAAAAAAATAAATTTGTTATCATGAATCACTATTTGTATAAACTCGAACTAAAAAAATAAATAAAATAAAACTCTAACAAATTAAATTTCATCTATTATATTATATGTATGTCGGTATAGTCGTGGTCATGGTTGAACCGGACTCGATTTTAATTGGACCGATCAAACCCGGATTCGATTCGGCCAAACTCGGTCCGATCAAAAACCGCTCTGGACCCATAAAAAATCAGATTATAGTGGATTTAGAATTTTCAACCCGCGACCTGGTCAGGTCGAATCCTATGTGACATTTTTATGACGTGGCCGGAGAGCATGACACGCGTAAAAAAGTGGATGACGTGGGAAAATTTTTAGTGACACATGACAAACCAAAATGACACATGTCCAAATTATAAAGTGACACGTGACATCAAAATGCCACATGGACATGTTGACCAGCACTACACGAAAGTGACCAATTTGCGACACGGTGTTGTGTTGTAGATTTTGCGACACAAGTGGATGTGTGTCGCGGACTTTATTTTTGCGACAATCTTTCTGTGTCGCAAAATATTTGCGACAGAAGTTGAAACGCGCCTGCTGAAACAATAACGTGTTTTGACCATGACTGATAAAACCCTAATCACTTTTCTTTTTTATTTCAGTACAACCCCACCTCTCTCTTCTCCCCTCCCCCATAACTCAGCCTCTTCTCTTTCTCCTCCCTTTCAAAGTAATCCCTGCCACTGCTCCTCCTCCACAGCCGTTGTCGCCGCCTCCTTCTTTCTCTTAGTCTCAAAATCTTCACACACACTCAGATCGATTTCAATGATGACTAACGAGTGAGATAAAGAAATCTAGATTCGAGATTGTAGCCGCATCGATCCGGATTCTCTCTGATTTCTCGTTGCAACAAGGAGTTATTTTGGTATTGTTTACATTGATTATCATGAGTGTTTTTTAATTTTTGTTATGTCTGATTTTTTTAGGGCTAGCCTTTGATTTGTTGATTAAGAGTTTGTGATTTCATTTTGAGTAGAAATTGACTTGTGCGTGTAACTTATTTAACTTTTCGTGATTTAGGATTTAAAATTGAGGGGAGAACATCTGGAACTTCGGCTTTGTGAAATGGTTGATTCAGAGGGGACGTACAACGTTGCATTTTGCTTGTGGACATTGACAGGTATATGTTTTTCTTCTTTTAATCACTAATAATATTCAGTTAATTAGTCTATAGATACCTTGAGGAAGCAGGAAAGGAACATGCTTCACTTTGTGCTAAGGTTAAAGATTTGGCTAAAAAATGAGTTAGAACTTAGAATAACTAACCGAATGTATTCAATTCGTGTTGGTTGTCTCTTCTTCAATCCGGTTGGACATTAGTTTTTTTATAAGTCTGATTTTGTCAAGATACATGACTTAATTTTTTGGATGTTGTTTTAAGTTCAACATATCATTTTGTTATAGACTTGTATTATTAGATTTACTCCACTTTCATGACTAATTAGAACAAACGGCATATATAAAAAAAAAAAAAAAAAATAAGAACAAACGGCAATATTTTTTTGGAAGTGACCACATTATATTAATATTGTTGTTACGCGTATTACCTTTTATTTCAGTGGATTATGATTGTTGTTTGTAGTAAAAATGTTCTAGCAACATTCTGATGATACTCTCTAGGGAGAATATTCTTTGATTGTGACAATGAGTTGATGAAAATATGGGAAATAAATTATTTTAATTATAAAGGTGCAACTAATTTTCTCTTATGAATTTATCTGTCATTGTTTTTTTTTCTGGTGACTTCAATTAGGGCATTCTTTTTTCTTTGGATTTCAATTATTTATTTGTCATTGGTCAAATTTATTTATTTTTCTCAAAAAGGAAAAAAGAAGTTGAGACAAAATCATTTTTTTTTTTTTTTTTTAAACACAAAAAATAGGATGGGTGTAAGGATGATGGGTATAGAACGTCTTAATTACCATCAGTGCTAGCTTATTGATGATCAAAATCCTTCTGTATGTTAATTGAATTTGTATTAACTAAATTATGTGCTAGTAGACTACATATGTTGCCATCCAAATAACTGAGCTGGGAGATAGGATAAGAGACTATAAGAATTGAGTCCCTAATAGTACATCAGGTGTTTTTTCTTTTCAAATTATTATTCACATGACCAACAATTTCATTATGAAATGAAGATTGTTTTAGAAGAGCGTTCTCCCAAGGAGTGGAATGGAGATATGATGGAAACCATGCATCAAATGATCTCGGATACTTATATATTAAAACTTAAAAGTTACATTATTTTTAGTAAATTATACTTTAAGCAACTAAACTTGACAATTATAATTTCCATGCCACACAATTGTAAATCAAAATTGAAACATATACAAATTCATAACCTACAATTTTGGAACAAACATGTACTTAAGTATAACGGCACATTAAATAAAAATAAAAATAATAATCCTAGAAGAGATGGAAGAATGTCATTACAAATATTTTTCTGGTTGCACTGTAAGGCAAAATCCTGGAAAGTCAGAATTACCACTACCTGATGTATAATTTACACCATGAAGTATTGCTTTTCCAGTTATATTTGGTGCCAAATATGAAACATCATAATTTGATTGTTTCAATTCTCTTCTCCTGAAAAAAGAAAATCATAAAAGCAAACATATATAATGTGTTAATAAAAATTTTAATGTACTAAATCATATAAAAATACTAAATCATATAAAAGAAGAGTTTGCAAATCCTCTTAATTACATGTTGTTGTGAGGTCAGATCCATACTAAGTCTTATTTCTAAATCGGTACATTGCATATCGTAATATCCGCCAGTACGTAATTTTGATGCGCAACTTACCGACAATATCTCCTCGATGGTTCTTCCATTGGTGAAATCATGCCAGTAGCATTTCTACCGATTAGCTATGAAATCATTTCCATTTAATTTGATATTTGCTCCTCAATGTTTGTAGATGATTATTATTGTCATGCATCAACTAATGAATCTTCTAAATTTATAGGTAGCTCCAAGCTTCAGATCACCATCGGTAGCCGCCTTAACAACATAGCTGATCAACTTAATTACTCCAAGTTTCAGATCACCATCAGCAGCAACCTTAACAAGACAACTGATCAACTTAATTATCAATAACAATAAAACCAATGGAGTAGTTAAAAAACTCCTTATTACTGCTAATTTTGCAAAACAATTGCTAATCTTGACAAAAACCAGACTTATGAGAAAATATCAAATTGAACAAAACAAAAGTCCAATAACCCTAAGTCTCCAAAATGGAGGTTCCTATATAATTGCATGTATGTTTATCATCAGCCCTTTTTAATTTTTTCCATGTCCCAAATTAATATATATAAAGATATGCTGATAGATTACAATTCTATTAATTAACGTTTAATATTCAGTTAATCTATGTGAGGAAGTCCTTTGCTGATACGTGTCACCCTGTACCCACCCCACCCCACGCGCAATAAAATAAGGAAAATTTGCAAAATCACAAATACCAACGTAAGTAGAAATTGCAATATCACAATCTGAAAGTGAAAGGGGAGAAACCATAAAGTTAGCAAAGATACATAGCAAACTCAAAATGATGCACCTGATCTTATGCGGAAGGAAAAATACAGTACATTACCACCTTATCAAAGTGGCGAAGGAGGTTATTACTTCTCCAAGTGGAGAGGTAATGGACTGGGAGCCCGACAGTACACAAATGCAACCCCTTGCTACTTTGTTGTTTTCATCATTACTTTGCTCCTCCTGTAAAATGAACAAATGCTTCTGCTTCGCTTAAAATTATTACTGCATATTGAACTTTTAAATACTGTATATTCAGCTGACCAAATAGAAAAGAGATGAAGAACATTCAGAACCGTGACATGAGTTTATGAAATCGATGGGAAAAATTCGACACCAGACATTGAGAGCAGCAAATTACCTTACCTACAACTAACTGAATTTTAAGACTTCATAAACCAATTTCTTTGGCCGGGAAGACTGCAACAATAAAGGGCGTGTGTTTCAGGAAGGAGGGTGTACCACAGCATTCAATGGGATTGTGGTTGGGTTTGGGGAGAGGGATGAGTTGTGAAAGAAAGGGGTATTACGTTGAAGAAGAAGTGCCAAGCGA